>JBCFYV010000858.1:0-97579 GCA_039000515.1 Timema cristinae | reverse complement strand
TTGCCCCACTTTAAAAAAAATGCCTGCTTTTTAAAATTACTTTCAACACCACTTATCCAGTATGAGAATTGGGAAAAATGGTCGGGGCTTACCCAAAAACTGGTTAAAAAGGGTTTTTTTTTTGTTAGACATTGCTGGTGTAGTCAAATCAGTCCTGGTGCCTGTATCAAACTAAAAACGATGACAAACCTTGAAAAAGAACAAAAAAAAGTGTTTCACTAAAGTTAAAAGAATTGTCATGTGCAGGCTAGGAGACCTCGCTTTCACATTCTAAAAAAAAATGCTCCCAAAACTTGTGTTTAGGGCCCAATTTTGAGCATGGTAAGTCCCCCTAAAGTTTTTCTTTTTTGGGGGCAGTGGCTTAGACGCAGTAAATAGAAAAAATTTTTTCTTTTTTTTTTTTCAATTTGTGACTTTGAAGACTTTGAATTGTCTTTTCCCCCTGCCCTTTTTTTAAAGTTTTCCCATTTTCCCCTAAACTATTATTTTTTTTTTCCCTGACTTTCCCGATTTTCCCAGAGCGTAGGAACCCTGAAAATGTGTTATAAAAATTTGCTCCAGGCCCAAAATACACTTTTCTTGCCCACATTTTTCTTTACAATTCCCCCAACAAGGTTTAAACCATTTAAAAAAATCAGATACGGGTTTAAAATAAAAAAAATTTTAAAAAAAAAAAGTAAAATACATTTTTATTTTAAAAAATTTAGTATTAATTACTATTCATAAAACCCCCAACACCTATACCTTCAAATATTTTTAAAAACCCACTAAAAATGGCTTAGAAAATTCAGGTGTATACCTTGATAATAAATTTAAAAATATGTTTTTTTAGAATTTTATAATCTCAAAAAATTTTAAAAATTTTTTTTCCAAATTACACAAACAATGATTTTAACTTATGAATCATGTATGCCTCCACAAAAAATTTTTAAATTACTAAGGCGAAAAAAAAGTTTTACCGGTTGTGGCGGGGGTCCTTACGTCCAGTCACCTTGGCTCTTTTTCTCGGTCCAGCGTGCTGAGATTCCATTCCCCCGCGCAGCTTCTTCAGGTTTGGTCCCAAATTTGGGGTTTAACCCCCGTGAGATTGACAGCTTCAGCCTCCTTAAATCCAGATATCCGATCCCGGGCCCTTTGGGGTTTAGTCTTTGTGGGGTCAACCTCCGTGGGTTTTTGCTCCTTCAGCTTTTGGCCCCGGTTTGGGTTTAAACCTTTGGGCTTTAAGTTCTTTGGAACCCCGTCTTATTGGGGTTTTAGCTCTCCCCCGAACCCAGCCTGCTTGGTCTTGATTTCTTAGATTTTATTAATTTGGGTTCAGGGGTCTCAGGCCGAATGTTTAAGACTCCGTTCTTCAGGTTCAATCCAATTGGATTCATTTCTTCTTAATACAGGCCCCTTTGGACCCCTCAGTTTTTTAACCCCTTCTTGAATTCAAAAATCCTTTCTTGTCCCCCCTCCCTGTCTTTTTAAACCCCTTGACCCTCTAAGTAGGCTTGTTTAGCTCCCGTACCCCCTTCCCCGCCCCCTTGAGCACACCCTTTCCCTTGGGGGCAAAACCCTCTTATATTCGGTTTTTTGGGTTTATCCCCTTGGGGCCTGGCCACCTGGGTTAAACCCTTTTCGACCCCCAGTCTCTCTGATTTCATCCCCTTTGAGAACAGCCCTTTTAGATTTAGCCCTCTTGGATGCAGACACCATGGTTCCACCCCCCTTTGCCTTCATTTCCCCGGGGGTCAGCCCCCCTTTGGGAATTCACCACCTCGAGTTGAGTCTTCTCAGATCCGGGCTCATTAAGTGAAAATTTGCAATGCGACAAGGTGTTTTTTCATGGGGCTCCTCAAAGGCTCACGCAAAAGGCGGGGGCCTGTTGGTGTTAGGGAAAAGGGACTGGTGGTGTTGGGTTTTGTGAAAACATACAATAGCCTCTTGTCCTCCTCGTTAAAAAGGGGCCACCATCTTCTTGAGGGGTAAGCTTTCTTCCTGACCCTCCCCATGCAATCAGCGACCATTTTCCTATCATTTTGTTTTTTAAATACTTTAGTTCCACCCTTTTATGGAAAATGTACTCTTTTTTTTGTGGGAAATTTGAGTTTTTTTTAAAAACTCAACTCTTCGTCCTTTTTGGACATTTTTTTCCTGATCATCTAGCTCTGAAAAAAAGTGTTTAAACTATAATTTTTAAAAAAATTTATAATTTAAAACTAGTTTGTCAATTTTTTAAAAAAAATTGTTTTCAAATATGAGGAAATGTTTATACTGTATGGTGACTTCAAAGAAAATGTAATGTACAATGGTTGTTTTTTATGTCTAGCAATGCAGTTTGGATTTCTTGAGCTAAAAAGTTTTATTTTTTAATTTATCCCCCAGATAATTATTTTGGTTTTTTAAAAAATTTTGACCCACACTTTTTTTCAAAATTGTTCCTTAAAAAAATTTGTTACAAAACATTATTTGCATATATTTTGGGGGAAAAATTTCAAGACATTTCCCTTTTCCATCAAATTTTTCCCAAAAGACTTACTAAATAAAAAATTCTAAAAAGCAAATTTCATTATGGGGTGTTTTTTAAAGTCAAAAAATTTTTCGACATTTCCCACTCACGTACCCTTTTAAATTTTAAATGTCAATTTTTTTGTTTGAGAGAGATGTTTGCGTCGCCGTCCCATACGACTCACGTTTTGCAAGACCCAACCCCCTTTTCACCCCCAATTTTTGGGAGTGTTGCCCCCTGCGCCGTCGATGAAATGTTTTGTCGTAATGGTGGCATCACAGATGTATAGCCAAAAAACTATCGACGGGCTTTTTGGGGGAAAAAAAAAAATTTTAAAAAGGGCTTTAAGGTGAATTTGTTCAAAAATACAAATTTTCCCCCCTTGTCTTAAAAAAAATATTTTTTTAAAAGTTATTCTTTAGTTATGTTTACGGGTTTTCTAATAATTCCAACAAAATTAAAATTTTTTTGAGATAAAATTTATTTTTAAAATTTTGAAATATTTTGGGGTTGAAATGGTGGGGTTTGAAGATGATTGAAAATAAATTTCATTTTAATTGCCCGGGAGTGATGTATTAAAAAAAAGTGTGAAAATAAATTTTTGTAAAATTTTTAAACATTTACAACTTTATTTTTTTTCAAAAAACGTGGGGTTTACATGATAATCGAAATTAAAATAGAAACTTTTAAAAAAAAATCAGGGCCCTTTTATTGAAAAATTTTTTTTAAAAATTTTTTTAAAAAAATTTAAATTTTAAGTTTTTTAAAAAATCTGACCAAAAGGGGTTAAAGAATCAACAAATTAAAATTTTTTGAACCGACCAACCCCCGGTTTACAAATTTTTTTGGGGAAAAAGGTCAGGTTTGAAATGGGGGTTTAAAAAATTGTTTTTTGGAAAAATTAAAAGGAGCAGGGGGGGGTTTCATAAAAGTTTAAAAATTTAACTTTTAAGTATTGTTAAAACCCCCCTTAAATTAACATTTAAGTGGTTTTTTTTTAAAGCTTTCACTCTTATAACAAACTCCATTGAAGGGGCACCAAAATTTAAACCACCAACATTCCCTAGGGTTTTTTTAAAATATTTTATGGGAAAAATTTTTTTGGGGACTTTTATTTTTTTTCTGGTTTGGTGGGGAGGGGCATCGGGGGCTTTTACTAAAAAGAAAATCCCAAAAAAGAGGGGAAGATGTGATGCTTTTAAAAAAAAATAACAGATATTTAAAAATAGAAGTAACATTTATAAAATCCCTTTGGTGGGGCCCCATGGTCAAAAGGGGCTACTTCGCAATTAGAATTGGGGCTGCTGATGTTTGGTTTGGGTGATCGTGGTTAGATTCCACTCAGGTGTTCTGGGGGAGTTTTTTTTCCCAAAAATTTTTCCCATTCTTTCTACAACAAATGCGAGCACACTCCATCGAATTTTAAAATTTTTTATTATTATTATTACTATTAGCACCCGCCTTTTCTCCCCCTTCAAAGGGTTATACATACCTTCACTAATGTGGGGATGGTAGGGTGATTGTGAGATGAAAGGGGAACCTTACTAATCCCTACCATTGAATTAATTGTATATATACTAATATATATATATATAAATACTAATATATATATATATATATAAAAATATATGTGTATAACCCAAATGTGTAGAAACATGGCTAAAATAATGTCTCAAAAGGTTGTTTTTTTACAATTGTTATAAAAATATGGGCTATTAACATTTCAGAAAGGTGAGGAAAAGTAAAGGGGTATGACATATTTTACAAATTGTATGAGCTTCTGAAATGAGATAGGGTATTGCGACAAGTCAATTTGACTTGGTATCTCATGCCAGATCACGATCAAATTAACTTTAACCAACGTTCATTTAAAGATAACTTAGCTTAAGAAAACAGATGTGAGATCACGATTCACGTAACTTAACGTAACAATTCGAGCCAAACATCTTCATTCTCGAGTAGATCTTTGATTTGTACTAATTGTACATGATGATCTGTGAATTTTTTAATAGTTTTCAATCAATATAATAAATATCTTTTACAAATATTTTTGACAAATTTAGTTTTCCTATTTTAGTTTAATTATTTTGTTTCAATGTCTGATCACTAGAAATTATGATAAAGAGTAAACTTTGGGTCATAAACTAACAAATGAATTACTAAATAGCCCTGTCAACGTCACTCGCATAGTGATTGGCTGGCTAGATCACGTGATACCCTTCAAGTAACGTTCACTTAAAGAAAAAGACCTCCCAGGACATCCTTAAGTTAAGTGAACTGTAAGTCAATCTTAATTTAACTGTATCATGATCGCTTCCATTTAAACACACAGGAGATCCTTACCATAAGTTGATCGTGATCCTGGTATCACACAAGCCCTTCATACTTGTATTTAAGTGTAAACGAGGCTCAAGCATTACTTTAAATTTTTGCTAATGCTTGGGCAAATACAATAATGTCATTGTCACTTCCCCTTCTTAATATCTACATTTTAAATTTTTATTGGTGAACAATAAAAATTTAAATTTATATACTAAATTTGGGGGTTTTATTGATAAGTGTTTCTATTGGCTGATCACATCTAATTGTATGTAGGGGTAAAAATAAAGTCTTTCTTAAAGGTCTCATGCAAAAACCCCCAAATTTTTTTTGGGTATTACGTTTTTTTTTCTAAAAATAATAAAATTGATTAAATAATCATTGCAGGCTTTTCTTACCCGAGACTACAATGCTATCACATTCCATTCAGAAAGTTTCAGACTGAATCATATAAAGTTTAAACTTATGAGATTATTAAAAAAAATAGGCTCACTCAAAATTAAAAATTTTGTATGGACAATACCAATGTAATAAAACATACGTTAGACTCTAAATGGAATAATTAGCTCTATAGTGTTGTGTTATTAGTACAATTTTCCTTTCACCTCTAAAAACAACATAAATAAATTAACACACTAAATACATAATATAAACATTAAATAATATAATTTTTTGAAGATATAATATGACGTATACAACAGGGGGGTGGTAACGATAATGGACACCACAGATTACGAATCACTATGCAATACACACAGAACCTATATAAAAGTTGATCAACTTTGAAGCTTTTTAGCTGCCCATTTGCCTTTAAATGAAAAGCGTTGTGATCGTTGCAGATAGTTGTGAAGTTAATAACAGCTGTTCATATTTATAAGTTTTTATTTCTGCACAATAGCTTCACATGTAAAAAAAAAAATAAATGTAAATTTCCAGATTGTTTGAAAACTAAACGTGTCAACATTTAAACGCCCTCAAATTTTGAACACAGCAAGAAATATTTCTGGTCAAAAAGAACTTCAGAAAAAAACTTTTTTTTTTCTTCAAGGGCACTGAAGAAAATTGTCTTCAATAAGCCAAGAGCATTTGTATTTGATTCACTCCCAAATCCACTGTCTTGATTTTATTATCAGATCCCCCCGGGTTTTGACCCAACTAACCTAGCCCTATCTCACCACGAATTTCATCTACAAAATAACCGGCAAGACTTTTTGTTCGTCTCTATACTAACATATTTATTTTTAAAATAAATTATACAGCCTCCTGTACAAAGTAACGTTGTCTGAGCGTAATCCATTAACTAAAGAGAAGTCTGTAATATGATTAAAAATGTAATTTCCCCGAGCCAACTGATGTAAAAGGACAAGGGCCTAAATAATTTCTAATGTTTCCGGAACGTGGCAAACCACAAAATGTGAGGACGGTACTTTACGCATCAAATAAGTCGGTCTTTTGTGTAGGCATACCTGAGCGGAGGCGGATTATTATACAAATAAACTTACGAGTGCTCTTATCTCCTGAAAACCATGGTGTAACTAATTTTGTACCACAAACCCCATGGGGCCCTTTTGCTTTCTGCTGGCATGTGGTCTTCCACCATTCTTTCCATTTTAAACCCACTTCTTTTTTTACCCTCGTATAAATTTGCTATACGGTAGCGGGGTTTTCTGTACAATAGAAAATAAATTTACACTAGAAAGCCAAACTAACTACTCCTCTCATTAACCATTATACCTACTGACTATGAATCCATAGGTACCCCAATTCGTAGCCTCTATCTCGTGGAGAGGCACTCTCTTAAGTCTTGAATTGTCAATGGGGGTATGGAGGGCTTTTTCAAGTCACTTAAAGACTCTAAAGTGCTACGGGGGTCGCATAATACACTACAAGTTGCGGACGTAAAGATAAGATATATTTCAATGCCTGTAGGATGCAAATAAATTCCCCTGAATAAATTTAAAGCATCGGGTTGTAATCTATATGACTGATCATAATTAATACTACTGTCAAGAAGGCCGAACCCACTAGGGCTGGGTCCCCCCCCACCTAGCACCATCTGTAAATACAATCCCGTATCTACTCTATCCTTCATATACCTTACTGGGATTTAACTTATGTTCGATCAGATGAGTAACCTTTTATTCCTGAATCAGAATAGATTACATCACTGGTACATCCCAAGGGGATCATGCCCCCCAGTGATACCGAAACCAAATACAGAAGAGAAAAAATATATTGACTAGTTCATTCAAACTCAAAAAATATCCACCAAGAAGGGGATGTTTTGTTAACCAATATTGTTTTGTTTTAACATAAATTTGTAAGGATCCGAAGTTTGCCCTCAAAGATAACTAAATTGAACAATCTTTTAAAAAAAAAACTGTCCACCATCAGACAGCGCCCAAAAATAAAGGAAGTTCTTCCGCTTTAGTAAGGAGTGCGTTGGTTGGTGATGTACAACAAGCACCCAGGGACAGTCTTAAAGCCGCATATTGGATCTTATCCAGTTTTGCTAGTGTGGGTCGGATGCATGTGATATAAAAAAAAAACCCATACTCCAATATAGATCGTATAAGCCCACAGTACATTTGTAACATGTATATAAGTGGAACCCCACGAGGCACCCGCCACTCATTTTTATAGTATTTATAAACCTGTCACATATCCCAGATAGTTCCAAGACATGAGGGAGCCAAGATCCCTTAATGTCTAGTGGCATTTCCTAAAAATCGCAAATGACGGCTGTACCTAAATTCGACGGCCTTTAAAAAACTAGTCTAATTTAATTATCTCGCACTCTAGAGAGTAAAATTTTTTAAGATGCCGGCATAAAGGTTAACAAAAAGTAACAGGTTGAAGAAAACCGCCTTTAAGTCTCGAAAAAAAAAAAGCTACCAACTGTTTTAGTCGCGCATGTTGGTACGCTCGTCCCTCTGATACGGGTTTTCATATAAATAATATTTATCCACAGTTTTTTGTTTCACTTCACAACACGTTTTATTTCAAAAGTCGAATTATAAAAGTGCTAATAAATTAAATTTATATTGATTTAAATTAAAATATTTTGATTAATTTTAATTTTTCTATTCGTAAATTTAGTGAAAAAATTTTGCTTATAGACTTTTTTAAATGCAAAAATAAATTTGGGGGTTTAAATACCCCTATGTTTTATTTTTTGGAAATAAATTAAAATATTTTTTTTTTTTGTATTTATTTATTTTTATTTAAAAGTTTAAGTTCCATTAATAAAAAAATTAATGTGTTTTTAAAACAAAAAAAAACTTATTTTAAAAGGGTTATCAAACCCCAAAATTTAGTGCCCAATTCTTTGGACTTGGGGGAATAAAAACCCCTTTTTGGGGTCTAAAAGAAGTTTTCCCCGTTTTTTAGTTTTTTTTTTAAACTCCAAAGAAATCCCATTGCTTTTTGGGAATGTAAAAACCCAAAACAATAAAAGGTAGTAATTGTTTTGTTACCACGGGTCAAAAAATTGAAAAAAATTTTGTGTTTGGGACAAAACTTTGTTATTTTAATTAATTTTATTTTTAATTGGGGAAACAGTTATGAAACAAAAATTTTTTTTTAAAAAGCCAATACAAAAAAAAGCCCCCTTTAAATTTTTTGGGAAGTAAACAACCCGTTTAATATTTGCGCCTACCCCTTTAGGGGGTGGCAAAAAAAAGGGCCCGAAATTTTTGCTCCCCAAATTGCGCCTGCTCCTTTTAGTGAATGGGGAAATTTGGAACAAAATTTCAAACTTTCGCTGGCGCAACTTTTTTTGCCCCTTTGGTGAATCCGGGCCCCGTAGTGATTTAAATTGAATATTTGATTTTTTTTATTTCCCTTTCGTAAATATTATGAAAAAAATTGTGCTTATAGACTTCGTAAGGATAAGGGTTCTATGGCTACAGCCCTCAGAAAAGTTTTGACATAACCCCTTTACCTCTTTTTTTTTTGTTTATGTAAGGGCTACATTGAAAATAACCGTTAAAAAAGGGCTAGGTACACCCCCTCAGTTTTTGTTAGGGCATAACCTTTTTTTTTTTTTATGTAATTCTCTTGAAACTATCTGTTTTACTTATATATATATAGCACAAATACATTTTAAAATTTATTTTAATCTATTTCAAATAAATAATTATTTATTAGACTCGCAATTTTTAATTTACATCGACAATTAAAAGAAAATTTTGGGTAACAAACAAAAACTCTCGTACCTTTCCTTTTGATTTTTTAGTAAGTAGGGGAGGTGATTGAGAAAAGTTCAGGGCGCAGATTATTGAATAGCCAATATAGGCCTACAAAAAATATGTGTCCTAAACGCTCTTCGCAATTAAACTCATTCTTGTTTTTCCCCCTTTCCTTATTGTACTTTCACCTCCCCTTGGCCCAGTTAGGGGGGGGGGGTGTAACACACTTATGATGTCGCTAATTTTCCTTCGATAACTTTCTGACGAACCCACGCCATACCCCCAAACCCCTTTTCCAGGTACTCGAAAAGTCACCGCGTAGGACGTTACTTTGCGGGGCCGTATTACCCAAATTTAGGAATTGAAAATTGCCAGACAAATTAACCCCCGGGTTGCAAAACGCGATTTGTGGGAAGAGTTGGGGCCACAGCCTGACCAGCCTCCCGGTACACAAATTGCGACACCATTGTAATTTGATTTGAGCGCGCACCCCCGGGGGACACGTTCGGGGGTCGCCAAATGGGGGCCCCCCCCCCCTTGAACACTTTTTGGGGTTCCCCTTGTAGAATTCTTCTATGAGATGCCACCTCCACATTGCACACCTATGCCCCCCCCCCCCCCCCCCCCCCCCCATTATTGGAACACTCATTCTCCCACTACAGTTTAAATGATGCCGTAGGCATCGAAACAGGTCGAAGCAATTATACATAAAACCCAAGGGAACAAGGACTACAATTGGAACAATTCAATTTTTAATTTTTTTTCTCACATTTTTTTTTTAAATACAAATTTTGTTTTTTTTAATACATACTAATATTTCCCCTTTAAATTAATTTTTTTTCTTATAAATTTAATAATTACAAAGAATAATAACATTATAAAAACAAATTGTAACAAAAATCAGAAAAAATTTCAACCAATTTTTACGATTTTTTTGATGTATCAATGTTTTTTAAATAATTTTAAGGGTTTTTTAATATTTTTTAATTGTTTTCAATATTTATTTAATTTTGTAAATGTATAAATAAATATATATAAAAAAATTTTTAAGCCCTAAGACACTGATTCTTAAATCTTCCCAAAATATCTTTCAAATGAATTTGTAACTTTTAATTGATTTTTTTTTCCCTAATAATCATATTAATCCTTTTTGGAAAACATAATAATTTTTCAAAGCAATTAAAATTAAATTCCCAAATATACAATTCGTTTTTTCAATTATGAAAATTTTTTAAAAAAATTTTTTTTTTGTTAATTATCCATCAATGAAAGTTTTAATTTCCAACATTTTTTTAAAATTTTTTCAAAATTTGCCCGGATATCTCCCAAAATATAGACCACGAAAAAAATTAATAAACTGTTTTGTAGGGAATTTCATTATTTAATTTATATTGATGACTTCATCAAAAAAAAAAAAATAAATAAGCTTTTAAAAAAATCTTTTTTTTTTTTTGTTTTTACCCCCCCGCCAAATTATGTAAGGTCAGGGGGGGGGAAAAACGAAATTTGTCTCATATTGCCCAAGGAACTTTTTAACCCATAAAATCTTGGCCCCGCCGGGCCAGTATGTATTCCCAAAGAGAAAAAAAATTAAGGAAAAAATTGCTTTGCAATTATTTTCATTATATTTGATCTTTTTTGTTATTTTAAATGGATATATAAATAAAGTGAGTGCCCTAAATATTGTGGTCTGATTCTTGGTACAATTCGGAGTCTTGGGTTTCGATTACCAGCTTTTATGGTTTCTCTGTGAGCAGTGGTCTAAAACGGGTCTTTCACCTCGGAGAAAACTGGGAGCCTTTTAATGAAAATATAGTGGCTCCAGTCTAAAAACAGGTTAGTGGCTGGGGGGGGTTTTTTTTTTGTTGACCAATACCTCCATAAATCCAAACGGGTACAATCTTTCCCAAAATAAAGGGATTTACGTAAACCAAATTTTACTTATATCATATATGTTGACGCTTAAAATCTTTGAATATATATTTTGGGGATAAACGAATCAAAAAAAAAAATAAGAGTTTCACAATTTAAAAATATCTATTTTTAAATTTGCCGTTTCTGATTTTAGCATTTTGGTACTTTTTCCTTTAAGCCTTACAACTTATCTTGGGGGCACAGAGGACTTTCAACACTGGTTTTTTTAAATTTTAAAATTAATAAATAATTTTTATTTAAAAAATTTTAGTTTATGTACTCTGTCTAAAAAAAATATTCAACAATTAAAGTGTATTTTCGATCATCTCTAAAAAATGTTAGCATCTAGTCCTACCTTTTAAATTTTGGGTCTGCTACTTATTCCGCTAAAGGCGGGTCCCACAAACCTTTGCCAAAGGGGTGGACTAATTAAATAATAAAAATATATTTTTTTTAATTGGGATGATATAAGGGGGGTAGTACACAAAAAGGGTTTTCGAATATTGTCAATTTTCATGGTCAAATAATCGTAGTTACAAGCTTTGCCAAATCTTTTGGGAAAATGCCTCCAAATCCCAAATCCTTTCCACCTTTAATCGCTTCCACTTCCCTCACTTTCACACTTTTTTAATCTGCTTTTTCACTTTTTCTTGCTTTTTCTTTTGGGGTCTTTTTTTCCCCAAAATTTTATCTCTGTCATTCTCTGTGGTATTCTTTCCTTATCATTACATGCCAAATATCATCTCATTCTGCTTCCTTTACTATCTCACGTATTCCCTGAAACCCACTATTTCGGGGATAGCTTCTTTCCCTAATCATGTTTCTCCCGTGACAACAACAATTCCCCCAAAATTTCACCCCCATGACTTCAACTCCCCTGCTCTCTCTTACATTCACTGTTCTTTCTTTCCATTTTTTACTTTCTGGGTTTTAGATTTTTTTGTTTTGGTTTTCAAAATTTAATAAAATTTTCTTACAATATTTAGTTTATTTTATTGGGCTTTTGGAAATAAGGGGGGCCTTTTTTTGTTGTTCATGTGGGCCCCCTAATGATCAAATTAATTTTTTTACTAAAATAGACATAATAAAAGTGTCACCAATTGGCCCATTTTCATGACTATTCCCCCTTAATAATGTTTAATCTACTAAAAAGCGTGCATATTGCTTTTTTTGTTTGGGTTTTTTTAATCACAAAATATCTTTCAATTTTTTTGGGCTAACACATAATGTAGCAATGGATAAGGGGGAAGGTTATTTTATATTACATGTACTCGATTTTTAAAAGGGGAAAGGTGAAAACCATTTAGGAAAACACCCCTCTGACACCCAAACCAAAAATTCTAACCTAAATCACCCAGCATGCAGTCCAATTGCGAAGTTTCGCCATGGGACACCATTGAAATAGCTCGACCCTCAGGGGGCTTCTCCAAAATTTTTTCCAACCCACCTTGTAAATGTAAAATTTACCAAATGTTTTAGGGATAAAAGATAATTTTTAGAAAAATTACCACATTTGAAGGGGGAGAGTAAAAAAAAATATTAGAAAAACCACTCGTGCTACAACCGCCCCGAGTCAACCATGACTCCCCATATCGCATCAGTCTACTGCTAAGTCCCCCTTTAACTATTTCCACCAAAGCTCTCTGTAAGATTTCCTAACCTGTTTTAAACACAGTATCGCTACAGTCTCCTTCAAGTCGCCAAGTGTCAGGGGTAGTTCCCCTTTTTCGCATGTCCAACAAGCGACTGAATTTAAAAATTCAATCAAATCGTTGGTAGCGCCTGCTCCATGGTCAGTGACCTAAAACCAGTACTAAAAATGGGGGGGTATCTTTTTTGAAATCAAACTCTGTCCTCATCACTGATTTTTTTTTAAATTGGGGTTTTAAAGGGTGTTTGGTTTTATCATCCGTCGATAAATCAAAATTTTGAAGGGGTCGGGTGATATAATCCTTTTTTGAATATTTACCCAAAATATAATAATTGAGACACAAAAAAATAAAAACTATATCAGAGTGTTACCACCGGAAAACGGGAATTTAACCGGAAATTTAAGTGGTTGGGGAAAAAAACGAAATAAAACGGGAATTTTGGCAAAAAAAAAAAAAAAATCGGAACCTTTTGTTTTATCAAAAATGAAATAGAAAATATTAAATCAAAAAATTAAAAATGTCTTTTCTTTCTGAGGTGTGTAAAAAATTTTTTAAAATTCCTTTTAAACAATGTTAAACAAAAAAAAAACATGTTAATTAAATTTTAAAACTTATTACATTAAAAAAAAAACATGAGGGGATAGGGGGGGTTTAAAAGGGTGTAAAAAATTTGATGGATTTTAGGGAATGACGGGAAAAAAATTGAAAAATTTCTTTGGTTAATTAAAGAAACACCATGATTCCAAAGAAGCCTGGGACTCGATATAAGTTTAAATAGACTTGAATACAAATTTTGGGTTTTTTCCTTATTCTTTTTCCTTTTCATATCCTTTTTTTTTTAAAAATTTTATGACAAGCCTGGATTTTTATGTGTTTTAAACCCACAAAATAGTCATAATTTTAAAAATATGAAACTTGATCAAACCTATAATCCTCTTTAAAATAAATACATTTATTATTAAACAAAAATTAATTTCATAGTGCAAATTTCTGAAGGAAGAAAAAAAACATTTTTCCCAAAAATACCCGCATACATTTAAATTTTTTTTTAACATTTGTATTGCATTTATTTTTTTACATCTAATAAATTTCCACTAATAGATGTCAAATAAATTGCACTATAAACCTTTTTTTTAAAAACCCATATAAACACAAAACTTTCTTTTAAAACCAATCACTAAAAGATAATACATGTCCAAAGAGGTTTCAGGATTACACATTTCCTTTTTAAACACAGTGAATTAAAGTACTTTTAAATTTTTATCTAACTTGATTTGGTCTTAAAATCGATAAAATGTTTATATGAGGAAAGCTTCTTTCTACATCATAAAAGTCACAGGACATTTTTTATGAAGGAATTTTTCCACCAAAATTTCTTCGGGGCGGATCACACTTTACCCCTTACATTTTAAAAGGGCACACACACATACAAAAAAATTTTTAGAGTGCCAACCCTTTGGTTTTTTTAAACACAGTCGGGAATTTTTTTTTTAACTTTATTCCCTATGTCCTCGGGCAGGCACAAATTTTCTTTGTTACATTTGCATTAAACTCATTGATTCGGAGAGAGTTCCGATTTTCTACTGTTTGATGCATTTGGTAACCACCGAATTTCTTTTGAATAACAAAGAAAAAGTTACTTTTGAGTTTTTAAAGGCATCCGAGATTCACGTACAAAAAAGGGTCGATTCTATGGGAAATATTCATTATGAATGGACTTCTTTGAAATGTCAAAATAAAAGTTCCGCTCAAACCCATGTCCCCCACTTTGTAAGCACGGGGTTGGGGGGAAAAGGGCACGTGGGGAGTTATCCTGTAAACAGAATTTTTGGGTGCTTTCAGAATATTTTTTTATTGCCGATATCACTTTTTTACTTAGGAAAGTTATCTCTTTTTGGGAAAAACCTGTTGCATGGGTCAAACACGGAAGTTCGGTTTGGTTAAAGCCCTTTAAAAACTGTTGCTGCTTTTATCATGTAGGCGGGGCATCTGAGAAAAAGACTAACACTTTCTCCCGACATACCTTCGCCACAGCACTTTCAGTCCTCATTGACAACTTGCGATCATACTGTGATTCTTTTTGCTCAGCACCTTCAAGTAGATCAAAATGATTTGAGGGGGTTTTAGAATCCAATTTTCTACAATGAAATTGGGCTATATGTCCCATGCATCGTTTTTTTATTAACATAACAAAAACAGGAGAAACCAATTATTTCGAAGTTTTTAAACTGTCTTCATATCATACATATAATATTTTTTTCTGAATGTGGACCCTGGAAACTTTTTCTCTTGAAATTCTTCTCCAAATATTCAAAACTGGGGGCTTAAGAGTTTATGCAATAATTTTAAACTCTAACCATTGCACTGCACAGCTCTTAAAAAAATTTCAATTTTCGAAGAGAAAGTCCCTGTTTCATCTAAGTAGCCAACTTTTTCTTAAAGACTGACTGCTATTTACGGGTGTGAAAAGCATTTCTTAATGTTTTTCCCACTGTGACCCCAGGGAACAACCTATCTTTTTGTCACATATTTTGGCAAACAAAATCTTCCCATCATTAGAAAAATTTTCATCCATTTATCCATGAACGTATTTTCACAGACATGAGGAGGGCCTTATCCCTTCTTACAAAACACCTACGCTATCTATCACTTGCACTCTTTTAACTGATATTTGGGTAAAAAACACGGGTATGAAGCTGTGTTGAAAAAAAACTTTGGTGAAAAGGGGAGGGTGGGGTGGTGGGATAAAATTTTTGGGGTGGGAGTTTGTCATTTGGGAATTCTTGGAAAATGCGCTTGGTTATTGCTTTAATTTCTTGTCCACTGCCAACCCATTTGAAAACAAATGAAAGTCAACCACCCAAGTAAAAAGGCTTTTTCCCAAAATTTCTTAACCGCACTCCCCCCCACCCCCTTTCCCAAGCTTAAATTTGGGCCTAGACTACTAGCTGCTTATAAAACACCCCACCTATAGACAGGGTTGATCTTGTGCTTTTAAAAAGACTGGTTTAAGTCCGAATATGGGAGGGATTTCAAATTACATTTTTTTTGACTGTTTTTTGGGTTCTTTTTTTTACATTGTTCTTTCCCTTTGCCACTTACTCATTTTTTTACCCCGCCAAAGAACAAAGGTAAAATACAATTGGATAAAAAATTATTTTTTACAACTGGTTTCACAGGGGGAGGCCGTGCTCCCTAAAAACAATAACAATAAAAAACATGAAAAATATTTTTTTTATGTATATCTTTAAAAAATTTTTAGGTTCAGTAAAATGTAAAAGTATTAAAATTAAAATTAAAATAATTCCAAGCAACTTAACCTCCCTTTTCTGCTTTTCCGTTTCTAACGGGCGGGATAAAAAAAATGTAATTCATAAAATCAGGGGCTCTAGTTATGATGATAAACAAACCCCAAACCCTTAAACAAACATAGCCTCCTTGTCTCAAGAAATAAGGGGAAATTTTTTTCAGGGCAGCTTTATTTTTTTTTCAATTTCAAGACCAGAGATGGTAAACTAACTTGCAAGGGGGAAAAAACAAATTGGGGGGACTAAAAATTTTTATGCATTAATTTTCCTCAAAATTTTTTTTAAAAAAAGAAAAAAACACAAAGACTTGTTTGAAAAATTTTTTAAATATACAGGAAAAAACAATAAACCCAATTTGTGACTAGTTCCTGTTGGTTTTTTATTTCTTTCTCATTTTTTTGGCTTCTTATTATTTTCTCGATCTACAGATTGGGAATTTTTTAACAATTCTCACGATATTTTGTCTACAAAAACAATTGTTGCTGATTTTCTTTTCGAAGATAGAATTTTAACATACCCAAATAAACAACCACTTTGGGCGTACACAATATAAAATAACTACTTTAGCTGTTTCTTTTGCTCAAGTTTTTTTAAAAATAGTTTTATAAAATTCTTATTAAAAATGGAGGGGGCTCACATAGAATCAAATACAGCTTAATTCTGGCGGCCAAACTTTAAATTTCCTTTAAGGCCAGAACGGGTTAGAGTGCAGTGTTTAATGTCATTTCATAGTCAGTAACGTACTTAATTTAATCCCCCGCTCTACCCCGCGGCGGTGAACTAGTGTGCCAGGGGCCGTAACCCATATCAAACAAATTCTATAACCAAATAAATTCGTACAACACAGTCTGTATCATTCATTTTTTCTTACTTACTCATAATTACAAAAATTTTAAAAAAGTTGATAAAATCTAAAGCTTTCGCTGAATTTAAGATCATGGTTTTGCCATATTCAAATTTTTTTAATAAATTTTTTCCCAAATGTTAAAAAAGCATCATAAAAAAGCCCTTCAACCTTTAATCTTGGGAAAAATTTGAAGTTGTTTCAGGGGGAAAATTTTGCCCTTTTAATTTTCTAATTAGATATATAAACCGGGGACTGGGTGCATAATTCCTTTTCTGGGGCAGGGGCGCTCACCAAAAACAAAAATTTGCCCAAAAACAAAGCTTTTTAAAAGTCACTGTTTCTTAAAAAAAACATTTTTTGATCGCCGCAGGGTCTAAAGCCTTCTCTAATAAAAAAAATCCCGAAGACATAATTGGGGGTGAAATTTCCCTAAAAATTTAAAACCCTTTCCTGATCCTAACACATTATGAAATTAGTACATAGTGCAAAACCCAAACAGCTGTATAAAACCGTTTTTTTACAAATTTAAAAATTTTGGGAACACTGCATTAATTAATCACAACCCTGCATATTTTCCTGAAGAAAAAAAATTTTTCCTCTTTAAAAAAAGTACACACATTATCTTATGTTAATTAATTTTTTGCATCACTTATTTCCCATAATTTTGTGTGTGTAATTTGTATATTTAAAATAAAAAATTTTTAGTAAACAAGACAAAATGGGAAAATAATTTTTAATTTATATTATTATGTCAGAATATTTTCTACCCTTCCCCCCAGCATACCAAGGTCGGGATTACTACACCACCCTTTCTACTCAAGACTCCTTTATAAATCCAAGTTATTAACTAGTAATAAAAATTATGGGTTTTTTCTCTAAAAAATTTGCTAACCCTTTTTGTTTGCAGTATAACACACCCCACCAAAATTTTTTGGGGGAGTTGAGAATTCGGGTCACAACCACCCAAAAACAGAAAAAGGAATGGAAACCCCTCAAGCACAATCCATGAGATTAAATCGTGAAGAATATCCAGAAGATTACTCAAAAAGAAAATGGTGTCCGCCGCCAAATAAAAACCAGCTGACGGGACTTGAAGCACCCCGACCTTATGGATTAGGTGCTAACTTTTCAAAAGAGGGCTGAGTCGCTGAGAAAACCGAGAACCCAAGAACTTTGGGCCATAACTTCTGACAGGGCCTTTGGGGTGTGCATTCCCTGGGAAATATGACCTCCCCTTTTTAGTCTTTTTCTTTCCTCACACCCCCAAAATTTTAAATGTTTACCTCAGAAAGAAGTTTTGAGAGCACTTTGAATACTCTTTTGGCACCCCTTTTCTTTTTTTTAACACCATAAAGAGGGAGCTCAGTAACAGCCCTTACGCATGACCCCCGGGGACAACGCCATAAAAAAGCGGGGGAAGTAGACAACCACACCACATTCAACCGCACTGGGCAAGCGCTTACTCGTGAACTCGGGGGAAAATCACCTGGCGCACCCGCCGGAAACTTATTAAATCTGCTGGAAAAATGAGGGAAAAGGGATTTTCAAAAAAAATTTTTACATTTACTGAAAAGTATACAATCCTTTTTTTTTGGAAAAAATTTTTAAAAATTTTACTTTTGGGTTTTTTTTGATTGCAAAAATTTTTTTACTTCCCAAAGGGATCAAAAAAGGGACCAAATACATATTATTCATCCGAATAGTTGTAACTTTAGGCTACTTTTTCGGTTTTTTTTGGTATTTTACTTTTCATTTTTAAAATTGGGCACGAATTTTTCTACTTCATGCATAAAACAATTTAAAAAAAAATTACTTTTTAGGGGATTGATTTAATAAATTACTTTTTAAAATGATTTAGTAAAGTTTTATTTTATTTAAAAAAAGACAAAAGTATATTAACGGGGGGGGGTTTTTTTTTAATTATTGGAACTTTTTACTCTCCCAATCGGGGGGAAAGGGCCCAACGTATTTTTTTGTCATGGGGAACAAAATTTGATTTTTTGAGGGGTGGAAAAACTAAAGATTTTTTTTTATCAATGAAAACCTTACTCTCACTTAAAAACCCTTGAATTTTTCACAGGACTCAAATCACAGTTCTTGCCCCGACCGATATTTTGTCATGGGCAATTTTTTGCGGTTTAATTTTTTTAAAATTTCCCCCCGCTGTTTACTAACTTTTAAAACAAAATTTTTTTTTACGGAAATTTTGGGGGAAATTTTTTTTTAAAAACCATTTTTTGTACGTATCTTAGGGGTTTAAACTTGACTTAAACACAAAAACACGTCCAACTCCCAATCTCAAGGGGTTCAAACTTTTTAAAAATTTAAATTTTTTAATTTTTTTTAAAATTAAAAAAATTTTTGTTAGAATCAACAAAAAAAACTAACTTTGATAAATAATATATAAAATATTTTTTAAAAAATTTTAGTAAAATAAAATTTTTTAAAATCCAACGTGGGGTTTTTATATTGAAAAAAAACCCGTTTTGGGAACGGGGGTTTTTCCAAAAAAAGTAAAATTTAAAAATACACTCTTTAGAAATAATTTTTTTTGAAAAAAAAAAACAAAGACACAAAACCCACTGGGTTCCCCCTGTTTGGGGCCCCCAAAAAGTCAACCCAAAAATTTTTCAGCTACTTTCAGCGGGGCCTCGGTTTCATACGCTCAACACCTACACTGCAAAATCTCAGGGTTTTCTTTTAAAGAAAAAACGGGGTGATGATGATCAAAAAAAATTTTGGGGGAAAATTCACCATTTTTTAAAAACCCCCCCCCTTCCCCCCGCACACTAAAATTTGTTTTAAAAAATTAAAAAATTTTTTTTTAACAAAATGGGTTTTTTCAAAAAAAAAAGACTTAAAAATATTTTTTGGGGGAAATATATTTTTAATTTTTTTTCAAAGCTATGAACTCTTTTTTTTTTGTGGCAGGGCATGGCCCCCCCAAAAAAAAAAACAATTTTCGTTTCTTCACCCCTTTTCAATTCATAACCACACTGGGGTTTTTTTTGGGCCCTTTTTTTAATTTTTTTTTTTCGCCCATAAAAAAATTTTTGTGAACACCTTTTGGGTTTTTTCCCAAAAACCCTTTTAAACGGGGAAAAGCAATGGAAATTATTTAAAAAAAAACCTTCTAAAGCCTTTTCCCCATTTGATTTTAAACCCTTTTTTAAAAATCCACCAATTTCCTTCCCCTCTAAAGTTTTTTTTAAACCTTAAAACCCCCCCAAACTAACTTTTAAAAAAATTTTTTTGAGACGAATAATTTTGGGTTTTAAACCCACTTTTTTTAAAGTTTTTAAAAAATTTTTTTTTTTACAAAACTTTAAAATTTTTCCTTTGGGGTTTTTTTTTTGATCTAATAATATTTTCCCGAGTATACAACTATAACTTGTTATTTTTTCCCCCCCAATTTTTTAAGTCACGGATTTTGATATATTTTTTTAAAAAAAAAAATAATAGCAAGATGATTCAACAAAAGAATGATTTTAAAAAAATTTTAAAAATTTTTTCAAAATTTATACCAGCTACAAACTAAAAATTTGGGCCAAATTTTAAAAAAAAAAAAGGGGTCTTTTTTTAAAAATTTTTCGCTACAATTTGATAAGGGCCCCCCCCCCCCCCCCTTTGCCCACAATTTCCATTCAAACCCCCTGTAAATAGTTACAAAGGGTTCTTTAGTTCATTTTAATGCTTTTTTTTAATTTTTTACAAAAAATTTTTTTTCCCCTCAAAGTTTTAAATAATTTGCAAAAATAAACTAAAAAGGGGGTTTTTCCCTTTTGTAAAAAATTTTTGTATTTTAAAAAACCCAAATTGGAAAAAAACAAATAATGTAACACTCCCATTAAAAAAATAATTTAAAAATGTTTTAAAAATTAAAATTTTTTTGGAGAAATTTTCATTTTTTGGAAATCTATTTGATTTTCGCTTGAATCCCCCACTTCATAAAACTTCACTTTTTTTTTTTTTTTTAAATTTTTTTCAAAACCCTTTCATTTTCCTTCAAAGAACCGCCCCCAAAAATTTTTTTTTTTTTAAAACAAAAACTTATCATTTTTTTCAAACCAAATACAAATTTTTTTTCTAAGTCTATTAAACCCCCCCCTTTTGGGCTAGGACTAAAAACTATTCGTTTTTGAGCAGACTCAGGGGAGGGAAGATTAGGTTCGAATCTTGTCTTGGGGTTTTTCCCTAAAGGGGTTTTTCCCCCCTCCCCCACGCAAATGCATTTCACTTCCCTAAATTCAACCTTTTAAATAAAATAAAACCCAAAGGGCCTTTGCATACGCCTGGGCTAAGCAGCCTTCCACATTTTTAAAGGGGGGACAAAATTTGAATTTTTTTTATAAGAAAAAAAAAGGGGTCGGGGGAAACCAATAAAATATATGATTTTTTGCTTAAATTTTAAAATAAAAATGTTTAAAAGGGTCAATTTTTTTTTAAAACTGTGGGGTTTAAAAAAATTTTTTTCTTTATAACTAAGTTTTCAGTGAATTTTCCCCGATTATACTTTAAAATTAAGGGTTAAAATTTTTATCAAAATAAACCCGTTCGCTGGCCGCGTGGTCTAACCCCCCACCTAACGGAAAAAGACTGCCGAAAAGGGGAACGAAAGGTTAACTTTGGGCGGGGGCTGTGAGGGGTTTTCCAAAATGGTTTTTTTCCCCCCTCCATCCCCGCAAATCAGGTAACCCACCTCAAAATTTTAAACCCTTTTAAAAAAAATAAAACGGGGGGAAAATTAAAAACAAATTTGGGCGAAATAAAATTGATTCATTTTACCCCTTCAAAAGAAATCGGTTTTTAGTTCACCCCCCCTTTTTTCTTCATATTTTTTTAAAAAAGGGGGAAATTTTTTTGGCCCCCTTTTAAAACCCCCCCCACCCTTTTTATCTGCCCTTTTAAAAAACCCGCCCCCCTTTTCTTGTCTTTAAATGTGTAAAAGAAAAATTAAATTTAAAACAGCCTTTTTTAAAGATCTAGCTTTTTAAAAAAGGGTTGTCTCGTGGTTTTTGGGGCTCGCTTTAGGGGGCCCAAAGCTCGGGGTTTAAACCAAATCGGGGTCGGGGTATCTTTTTTTAACGAAAAAAATTTGGGTTGGGCCCAAAACCCCCCGGGGGGGAAATAAACTTTGGCCCCATGTCGATTTGTCAAGAAAAGAACCCCGGGGGGGAAAAGGGGAAAAAATCTTTCCCCCCGGGAAAACTTTTGGGCCCCCTTTTTTTCTCGCTCAAAAATTCTCGTTGCCATATAATCATTGGTTCAAAAAGTACCAAAAAATACCCCCAAAAAATTTTGGGGGAAAAATTTTTTAAACATGACAATTTTTTTAAAAAATACAATGAAGAATTTTAACAGGGGGGTTGTTATATTAAAAAGGGGGAAAGGGAAAACTCCCTTTACTTTTTTAAGGGGACAATCGGGGTTTTTCCACTATGGGATGACTTGGGGGCCTAATAAAAACAAAAAAGGAAGCCCTTTTCTGTGTAAAAGGACTCAATCCCCTTTTTTCTATTATAATAAATTTGTAATTAAAAATTTTTTTTTTTTTTGAAAATTTTTTAAAAATAGTATAAAATCAAATCTTTAAATTTTCACAATTATTTTAATTTTTACTTTAAGGGGCCTTACGAAAAACCAAAATTCCCCCCCCCCCCAAAAACAGACCCAGGGTCCACCCTTTCTATATTGCAATTTATTTATTTTATTTTTCCCTTTTTTTTCCTTTATAAAGCTTTAAATTTAAATTTTTTCATTTTTTTTAAAATTTAAAAAGATAGTATAAACTATGTGCATATGCTTAAAAATTTATAAACTCCAAAAACAAAATATAAAATATACACACAAACGTTGTAAATAAAATAAATCGTATATTGTCACAAACCATGAACGCAAAGTTTCCCTAAAAATTTTTTTTGGGGTATTTTGAATGCAGCCACCATAATTTCTTTCTTGGGGGTTAAGCATTTCACCCACAAGGGGGAAAAAGGGGAATAAGATAAAAATTTTTTTAATTTTGTTCTTTAAAGGGTGGAGTTTTTACCAAGTGTATTGAGCTGGTGTTGTTTTTAAACCCTAATAAATGATCTATATGCTCCGCGTTAAACAAATTAATAACCCACAAAGGGTTTTTTTTTTCCCTTTTCCTATTTTTGGGGTTTCGGGTATTTTTTTAAAAATTGACCTCATAGAAAGTGAAGATAGTCAGTTCTGAGCCATTAGGGGGTTCGCGCCCTACTTTGGGGGGGAAAAGAAACCACTGGCGTTGCACAATAATACAAAGCATGGAGAAAGGGCTATTAATTGGGCACGCTATCCCCGGGAAGGGCCCCACCCTTTATAAACACCCCCCCCAAAAAACCCGAGCCAAAGGGGGCCTCGAATCCCGGACACTTTAATTAAAAAAAAAAACTATAGAAAAAAAAATTTTTGGTGGGAAAAAATTTTTCCAATTTCGGTTTTTGAGGCGTGGGAAAGTAAGTTGGATCAATCCGAATTTAAAACCCCCAAAATTTTTAAATTTCAACCCCAAAATTTTCGAATAAAACTAAAAAAACTATAAAAAAAAAAAGAACTAAAAGATCTTTTTTTTTTAGTAAAAACATTCACAAATTTCTTTTATATTTAATTAGGTTTTATTTTAAGGTCGGTTCTGGGGCCACCCTATAATTATTTTGGCGGGGGGTTTTTTTTTTTTTGAAAAATTCTGGGGCCCCAAACCCTTTTTTGGGAGGGGAATTTAAATGATTGTGTCAAATACCTTTTCCCGAAAGATAAAACGGGAAAAAAAAAAAAAACAATTTTCAAAATTTAGCTAAAATAAAAAGGGAAAATTTCCCCCGACCACTCACAAACTCACTCACAACTTTTTTTCCCCCCAAACCCCCGCGCCGGGGAAATTTTTGGGATTTTTTTTGGACAAAGAAGGGGGTTTTCCCCTATCCCCCAAAAAAAATATAACTAAAACGGGGAAAATTTTCAAAAGGGGATTTTAAAGGGCCCCGGGAACCCCAAATTAAAAAAAAAAAAATTTTGATGGGGGAGAAAATTGAAATTGGGGCACGGGGAATAAACAACTCCAAAAACCCCCAATCAATCTCAAAATTGAAATTTTTAAGAGTAAAATTTTGGGGAAAAGGGGTTTTGGGGGGTTTAAAAAATTTCAAAAATTTAATGGTAAACAACTACTTCTCTGTAGGGAAAAATTTAAAAATTAAAAAAGGCAGGAAAAAAACCCCCCCAAAAAAAATAGAAATTTTTTTTTTTTTTAAAACCTTTTTTTCATTTTTACTTCCCCTTTTTTTTTAAAAACCCTTTTTTCCAAAAATTTTTTTTTCCCCCGGGAAAAATTGATTAATTCACCTAAAAGGGGGAAAAAGGGGGAAAAAAGAAGTTCTAACAAAAATTTTTTTTTAAAAAAAGGGGGTAAATGGGGAAGGGAAAAAAAGGTTTTTAAAGGAAAGGGGGGAAAAAAGGGGGAAAAACTTTGCAAAAAGCAAAAAAAAGGGAAAAGTGGCTTACAAAAACCCCCCCAAATTTTAAAAAAATTTTTCTGGGGGGTTTAAAAAAAAGTCCCCTGTTTTCAATCGCAAAAAAGGGCCCCCAAAAATTCCATCAACCGATCCTTTTTTCAACACCCATACATAACAAATCATTTTTAAAAAATTTAAAAAAAATTTTAACGAAAAGAAGCTGCACACCCCCCCAGCATATACTCCCCCCTTTAAAAAAAACATATAGGGGGTTTAAAATGCAGAGCTATGACGGGGGGTTTTAAGCGATTGGGAAAACTACAAGGGGGCGTTTCCCTTTTAAAAGAGGGTAACTAAAAAAGGGGAAAATTTTTGGGGGAAACTTCTAAAAATTAAAAATGTTACCGGGGTTTTTAAAAATAGAGAAAATTCCCCCCCCAAAAAAATTTTCAAGGCTAACTGAAAAATGCGTTTTTCAAACCTGTCCCCCGGGAAACAAAAATTTTTAAAAGGGGTTTTTTGTGGTGTTTACCGTTGAGCTTTTTACATATTTGTTACGGTTAAGGTCGAGATCGGATAGGTAAAAATTTTAGTCTGGGGAGCCAACATTCCCCAAATGCAGGGATTGTGATACTATTTGTAAACAAAGGCACTTTTTCAATAGGGGTTAATTTTGGGGGTTTTTTTCGATCTGGGGGGAAAATTGGGATCGGGGAAAGGGAAAAAAAATTTTTGGGAAACCTCTTTTTGGGGTTTTTTTTTGTCCAAAAACCTTAACCTACCCCTAGTTTAAAAAAAACCAAAAAAAAAATTGCTAACCTACCTCAAACCCTCAAACACCTAAGCTCATTTAAACAACCAACAAACCCAACCCTAAAACCCCCCAATCTTTTACACACAATTTTTGGGGGATAAGTCAATATCTAAAAAAATTTTAAATTTAAAATTTCTTTTATTTTTATTCTTGTTTTGGTTTTTTATTTTCGGCAAGGATCATTATTTTTTAAAAATTTTAGAGGGGAAAATAAACTCGAGAAAAGGGGCCTTTTTTTTCAGTTTTTTTGAAAGAATTTTTTTTTGGGCCCAAAAAAAATTTGAAAATTGCTTGAGTATTAGGGATGATTTTTAAAATTTTTTAAAAAAAATTTTCTAAATTTTTTCTAAATACTCGTAAACGAACAAAAGTTTTTTAAGAGAAAAAACCTTTTCATTTTAAAAGGGTCCCCCGAAGTTTTTTCAAAAAAATTTTTGAGATTATATTTTTAAAAAAATTTTAAAAAAAAATTCATTTTGGGGGGGGGGGGGAGAAATTTTAATTTTTTTTTTCCCAAATTTTTTTTTCGGGCAAAAAAAACTGCAAAAATAGGGGTTTAAAAAACCGTTTCTTTACACCCCCCCCCCCAAAACTCCCCCCAACCTATTAGGTAAAAAAACCAATAAAAAAATTTTCACCATGGGAAAAAAAAATTTAAAAAAAAAATTGAAAAAAATATTTTTTTTTAAAATGAAAAAACGCTTTTTTTATTCAAAAAAATTTTTTTGGGAAAAAGAAAAAGGCAAAAAAGCCACATTGTTTTCCCAAATAGTGGACCTGTTCAAAATTTCCCGGGGAAAATGGTACCTAGGCTTTTCCCCCGGGAAGGGACTTAGGCGATTGGCCGGGGGAAGGACCTATTTTTTAATTTCCCAGGGAGATGAAACCAAATGCTGATTCCCGGGGGAATGGTCCATATTGCTGATTACCCAGGGAATGGTACCTAGTGCGATTACCCAGGAGATGTACTTAGTCTGATTGCCGGGGATATGGCCTTATGCTATTACCCGGGGAGAGGGTATTTTAGTGCGTTTAAAGCCAGGGAGGGGACTTATCTTTTCCCCGGGGGAAAGGGGCCATAGTGCTGTTTCCCCCAGAGATGGACCTAGTGTGATTACCCAGGGAGAGGTACCTATGCTGAACCCGGGGAGAGGACCTTGTTGTTGGCCGGGGAAAGGGGTACCTAGTGCGATTACCCGGGGAGATGGTACTTGTCTGATTACCGGGGATAGGGGTACCTAGTCTGTTACCCAGGAGAGGTACTTAGTGCTGATTGCCCAGGAGATGACAGTGATGTGGAGGGAAAATGTTACTTAGTGCAAATTACCATAAAATGGTACCTTGTGCGATTGCCCAGAGATGTACTTAGTTTATTGGCCAGGAATGGTACCTAGTTTTGAATACCCAGAGAATGGTAACCTATACCTGATAACCCAAGGGAATGTACTTAGTGTGATTAGCCAGGAAGAGGTACTATGCTGATTACCCAGGGAGATGGACCTAAGTGTTGATTGGCCATAGATGGTACCTAGTTTGATTTCCCGGGGAGATGGTACCTAGTGTTGATTGGCCGGAATGGACCTAGTGCTGATTACCCAGGGAGATGGTACCTAGTTTATTCCAGGGAGAAGGGTACCAGGGGCTGTTTACCCAGGGAGATGGTACTTAGTGCGATTAGCCAGGGATATGGTCCCTAGGTCTAATTACCCAGGAGATGGTCCCTTAGTGTTGATTGCCAGGGATGGTACCTAGTGTTGATTACCCGGGGAGATGGTACCTAGTGTGATTGCCAGGGGATAGGTACTTAGTGCTGATTACCCAGGAAATGGGACCTAGTGTTGTTGCCCAGGGAGATGGTACCTATTCTGATTACCCAGGGAGAGGTACTTAGGCTGATTAGCCAGGGATATGGTACCTATTCTAATTACCCAGGGAGATGGTCCCTAGTTTGATTGCCGGGGGAAAAGGTACCTACTGTTGTTTAAACCAGGAGATGGTACCTAGTGCTGATTACCCAGGGAGATGGTACCTAGTGTGATTACCCAGGGAGATGGTACTTAGTGCTGATTACCCAGGGGATGGTACCTTGTTGATTGGCCAGGGAGATGGTACCTAGTGTGATTACCCAGGGAGATGGTACTTAGTGCTGATTAGCCAGGAGATGGTACCTAGTGTTGATTGGCCAGGGAGATGGTCCTAGTGCTGATTACCCAGGGAGAGGGGTACCTATGCTGATTACCCAGGGAGATGGACCTAGTGTTATGCCAGGGAGATGGTACCTAGTCTGTTTTACCCAGGGAGTTTGTACCTATACCTGATTACCCGGGGAGATGGTACTTAGTGCTGATTAGCCGGGGAGATGGTACCTAGTGCTGATTACCCAGGGAGATGGACCTATGTGATTGCCGGAGGGAGTGGTACTAGTGCGATTACCCAGGGAGTGGTACCTAGTGCTGATTACCCAGGGAGATGTACCTATGTTGATTGGCCAGGGAGAGGTACCTAGTGCTGATTACCCAGGAATGGTACCTAGTGCTGATTACCCAGGATGGAAACTTAGTGCTGATTTACCAGGGAGAGGACCTAGTGCTGATTACCCAGGAGATGGTACCTAGTGTGATTGGCCAGGGAATGGTACCTAGTGCTGATTACCCAGGGAGATGGTACCTAGTGTTGATTGCCAGGAGAGGTACCTATGTGATTACCCAGGGAAGGGTACTTAGTGCTGTTTACCCAGGATATGGTACCTAGTTCGATTACCCAGGGAGATGGTACCTAGTGTTGATTGGCCGGAGATGGTACCTAGTGCTGATTACCCAGGGAGATGGTACTTAGTGCTGATTGCCCAGGGAAATGGTCCATAGTGCTGATTACCCAGGGAGATGGTACCTAGTGCTAATTACCCAGGGAGATGGTACTTAGTGCTGATTAGCCAGGGAGATGGTATCTAGTGCTGATTACCCAGGGAGATGGTACTTAGTGCTGATTAGCCAGGGATATGGTACCTAGTTCTAATTACCCAGGGAGATGGTACCTAGCGCTGATTGCCCAGGGAGATGGTACTTAGTGCTGATTACCCAGGGATATGGTACCTAGTGCTGATTGCCCAGAGAAATGATACTTAGTGCTGATTAGCCAGGGATATGGTACTTAGTGCTGATTGCCCAGGGAGATGGTACCTAGTGCTGATTACCCAGGGAGATGGTAACCTAGTGCTGATTACCCAGGGAGATGGTACCTAGTGCTGATTGGCCAGGGATATGGTACCTAGTTCTAATTACCCAGGGAGATGGTAACCTAGTGTTGATTGGCCAGGGAGATGGTACTTAGTGCTGATTAGCCAGGGAGATGGTACTTAGTGCTGATTGCCCAGGGAGATGGTACCTAGTGTTGATTGGCCAGGGAGATGGTACCTAGTGCTGATTACCCAAGGAGATGGTACTTAGTGCTGATTACCCAGGGAGATGGTACTTAGTGCTGATTGCCCAGGGAGATGGTACTTAGTGCTGATTGCCCAGAGAAATGGTACTTAGTGCTGATTGCCCAGAGAGATGGTACTTAGTGCTGATTGCCCAGAGAAATGGTACTTAGTGCTGATTGCCTAGGAGATTGTATTTAGTGCTGATTGCCCAGGAGATGGTAACCTAGTGCTGATTACCCAGGGAGATGGTACCTAGTGCTGATTGCCCAGATAAATGGTACTTAGTGCTGATTGCCCAGATAAATGGTACTTAGTGCTGATTGCCCAGAGAAATGGTACCTAGTGCTGCTAGTTCCTAAAGAAGACTCCAGTTGCTGATAGTTCACGGAGAAAGTTCCAGTTGCTTGTAGCCCAGTGAGATGTTTTTCCGAGTCTCGAACCAGCAGCCAGCAGCCACCTCCCCGGCACGGCAGTGACCTTGTTTGTTGACCTGGTTCCTTCCAAGCCAAGGACACGAGGCAGCTTCTAGGTCATCCCACTCATCACTATAGTGCTGTTGGCTCACACTCTGATTCTAGTACTCGCCGGTTCGGGCTGGTAGCGCCACTGTCTAACATTGGTATAGTTGTCGTTTATTTAATATCGTGCCAAAGCTTGCTAATATAAACTAAAAGCTAGCAAAATAAACCTGGACACGTGGGTACATATGAAGTCAAATTTTCATAGCAGCAAGAAAAGTCACTAGATCTATTTTCCTGTATTCATACGTCAAGTCGTATGATCTACAGCTGTCAACTTTGATAAATATTATCAATACATTAAAAATAACTCCAATATAACAGTAGAGTGTTATTAATGTTGACCGTAAAATATATTTTTGTATTTCTTTTCAAGGTCTTTTCTATGAAAATTGGACTCTTTGACTTATTTTAGGCAGAAAGCAGACAAAAGTTGGACAACCTTCCCATACCAATAATATGTGAATTAAATTTGAGGTTATTGTATTTTATTAATCCAAGCGAAATTAAAATTTATTTTTTAAAATACAATACACAAGCCAATACTTTGAAAGTGAGTTGTTTCACTTGGTAAATGCTGTTATCAGTGACGATTACAACTAGCACTCCCCAGTGATAAGGGCTCAACCTGGCTCAAGGAGTTCAGTGAAACACCAGTAAATGTTGAGTGTCTGGTGTATACCTTGTCTGTGGTCAGGTCTAAGTGTGTTGAACTATACAAACCCTTCAGCAAAACACAACATTCCTGAGTAATAGCTTCCAACAGTTAGGATGTTAATGTGTGTTGTTAATCACTTAGTCATAATATATTATAATGTGTTAGCCTAGAGTGCAGCAACGAAAATATTTTTCAAAACACTAGCGCATGTTTCTAAACACGATAAAGGTGTGTGCACTCACACTGGTGGTCCCACGGTCTAAGTCATTAGGCTCGTAGTAAAGGGAATTTCTTGTTAAAAGCCTGTTTGACCACACGGATAGGCAGGTCACATCGTGGTGCGGATTTCTGTGTTTAATTTTTATTTGTCAGTTAAAACACCCCCCTGCCCCAATATATATTAAATAGAACCGTTAGATCTATTTTTTTAAGAAATTCAAACTTTCAAAAATCGCTAATCAGTAAGCCACCCTTAATATAAGGTAAATAAAGTCATCTTGACTTATGTCCGTATAAAATACACTCACTGAATTTGTACAAAATCTAACTATTCCGGATTTAAGCCAGGTACATACGTATGATTATGAAATACACTTTTTTTTTTGTATTTGGGAGCAAATAAAACGTAAAGATTCACCAAAATCTCATGGTCAAAAAAGTTCACGTTTACAAAACTCTCTTTTTACATGAAAAAATAACTGTGGCTATAACAATTTTGTTTAAAATTTATTTCTAAAAAGTGTTTCATAAGATTATCAAAATAACATATATTTAAGGGTAGTTTGATAGAACATAATTTTAAAATTTACATTTCTTATTACAATTGGCTGTTTACGCGCTTCGGTGGCTGCATGGTCTTAGCAGTAAACTAGAATGCTGATAAAGGGGAGGTGGAGGTTCGAATCTCGGTCAGGTGTACTGAGGGTGGTTTTAAAAAATGGTTTCTACTCTTACTCCATTCAAATGAGAGTACACTTCCTCTAAATTCAATCTTACTCATCACTAAACCATCAACGTAGTTAGTATATAGGCGTATGATCCGAATGATTGTTGTCAAAAAAATACTTCAAGAGAAAGTACGTGCGATTGTGTAGGAACCATTTATTTTAATCCATTTTAGAATGGTTGACATTATTTATTTTTGCCTGAAATGTAATTAAGAACTGAGTCAATTCTTATTATTTTATTAGATCAGATACACATGTTTTGTCACGACAACTACTATGTGTGATTAGTTTCCGACTATTTCCGTCTAGTTTCCACTTTATTAAGCGCTGACTATATACACACGGTAATTATTTTTATTTGCCAGTTCTACAGTGAAGATGTGACGCGAAATTTACATGTTATCATAACGGGGATGTAGCTCAGTGGTAGAGCGTTCGCTTTGCATGTGAAAGGCCCCGGGTTCGATCCCCGGCATCTCCAATTTTTTTTATTTTTGCTTAAATTTTCCATTAGTTAGTACTTTCCTATTAATTTAAGTTACTTTAAAAAAACCATTTTTGATTTAGTAAAAGAATTAAACAACTTTAGTTTATATTTTAAAGATTAAATTTAAAATATATATTTATTGAAAACTTTATGTAACTATTATTTATTATTATTATTAGCACCGCGTCTTACTACCCGTTCGGGTTATACGCACTTACGCTAATGTGTAATGGTAGGGTGATTGTGAGATGAAATGGAGGACCTACAATTTAACGTGGAATCCGAACCACGGTGGAGGCCTGGCATTCCCCACATTTCATTTATGTAATTAGTAGCAGAAGTACTCGGATATGTTCGGCGTAACCACGCATGTCCTGGGTAAAGCTTTTTGTCTTAGGCAGATAGGAAAAAGTCCTCATTTTATTTATTTCGACCAGTTTTTAATAAATTTAAAAAGTCTAATCCAAATTTTAAAATTCTAGTTTCGAGGTGCACATGTTCAAGCACAAAAGTAACTAATTTTTAAAAATTTCCGACCTCCGCTTGTGGTAGATTTCGTGCAATGCTCATCACAGACAAACAAACAAACAAACAAACAAACAAACGCTTCGTTTAATTAATAATGAAGACGACGGTAGGCAGTGACCCCAGTATGATGAGGGTGAGGGGAGCAGGGGGTTGAGGGGGGAGGGATGATGCACTACAAAGGGGTTCCAGGGCCTGTACCCCAAGAAAACCCTAAGCACTGATTAATGTTTTTTGAAAGTTTCAGATATTTCAAATTGACTTAAATGATTTTGTTCAAAATTGTTATTTGGAGAGTGTTTTTACATGTTGAAAAGGATATATTTATAATTAAAAAAAATATATCTTAGTTAACTAGTGATACATTTTTTCAAACTTATTTAAAAAAGGCTTTCAAGATTTTATTCAAAGACTATATCATAAGAGTATTTTTATCACCGCGTCTTACTACCTTTTCCAGGTTATACCAGTGGCGTATTCTGAGAAAAATTAATAGGTATGCTGTACTCTAAAAGTTGCAACGGAGATTTGGGGGCCGAGGACCCTCAACACCGTTGTTCAAGAACGCCAAGGGATTATTTCAAGGTATATATTTGAAGATGTGTCCATATATAACAGTGGTTCTCAAACATTTATTATTTCCCTTAACTATATGCTATCTTAGGAAATTTTGAGCCCCCCCCCACTCCCATATTTTCTCTTCTTTTATTTATCCATAACGATGTTATTTATCCATAACGATGATTACCATCCACTCAAAATGTAATAAAATTAACTCCATGGTGTCAGCCCGCATTCAGGTTATACCTACCGAGTGGCTACAAAACTGTTTGGCGAATTTGTGCCAACTCTTACGATAGAGGGTGTCATGTGGTCAGCACAACGTTGACTCCAGCCATTAAGCTCGGCTTTCTATACCGGAGCCACTACTACTTTATTCAAGTAGCTCCTTATTTATCCACCCTAGGCTGAATCTAGCCCGTTCCAGACCCGCTGCTTCCCAGATAATCTGGATGCGTCGGGAATCAAACCCAGGACCTCTGAGTCCGTAGCCAGAACCTATTCCCATTAGACCACATAGGCGGTCCTCAAATTGTAATGATATCTACATGGTTAGACATTTAAGTAAATATTAATGTCGGGGCTAAGAGTGGTATGGGCACATTTCTGAATACATAAGAGAGACAGATCCTATTTAATTAGCTTAGTGTAATTAAAAGCACACAGCTAGCAATACTCAAAGCAAACAATCATAATAAGAGTAAAATGAAGTGATACATCGGGTGGATTGTCCAACTCACGTTGCAATTAAAACTATTTCTTAAAGCCAACTTATCTCACACAATGCTGCATGGAAACAACGAGTCTCCCAACTTGAGAATTTATGCTCCAGAAGCTTTTTAGATGCGTAAACTCTGACTCACACAGGGGAGATTATTAATACTCTATCGCTACATCATTGGTTTAGTGCTAAGATATTTACACATATCTATTGCTGTAAGCAGGTTACACCCAAGGGAGAGAGGGGCAAATAGGTTATTTGACGCCCTTCCCCATTTTTCCCCCAACACCACAATTAATGTTAGTAGAAATTTAAATAATATTGAGTATAACTAAAATATTTAGCATTGAAGATGTGTCGAACGTATATGCTACATTTTAAGACCAGGCTCTAATAAATATTCAAAAGGTTTTTTATATGAAAATATATTTTATTTTACCTTTTTCCTTCTAAATCATTTTGGGATTCTTTGATGTATAATCATATAAGATAACAATGACTAATAAGTCATTAATGTAAAACAAAAACTAAAAGAACACTATTAAAACTCCACAAGTCTTTCTACTAAAGAAAAACAAGACCCGCCGTCAACTAGGGTTAATGTAGCCTCGTCATCACCCCTCTTTTCCACACTCTTTCAGTGCTGAAATGCCTATATTTGAAAGCGTGGTTAAATGTGTTTGCTAAATACATGATAATACATGTGGCTAGAATACCTAAACATAACTCAACGTATTTAATTACTGTATAATTTAAAACTTGTTACGTATACTGTTATTTTACAATTAATTTAATATATATTTTATATAATTAATGTAATTTAAACTATACTAGATTAGCTTAATAAATAAACATTGTGATCTTGAATCTTTTTCAATATTTGGTACAATGCTTAGCTTCACATGAACAGCATGACCTGGGGTGAAAAAAGTGAGCTCGTTGGCCAATTACTTATGGGCGAGCAGAAAGGAATGTGTTGCAACCCCCTAGACATTGGGCAAGGTCATTAGAGCCTCACTAGCTTGCCTTGCGTTTTTCAAGTAGCAAGCCCTGGGTTTCCTATTGTGTTAAGTAGAACCTTTTGAAAGAAGAATTACTTAAAACACAGTATTCTTGGAATATGAACCAATATTGGTTTTAAAATTACCAATTCATTACATGTATATTTATTAAAATTCACACAAACAGCATTGAATTAAACAAAAAACTAGTCCAAATCATTATGGGTATGCAGCGCAGGACTAGCATACCCATAGAAATATGCCACTGGGCTATACCAGCATATGATAACTACTCCGAGGAAGGTTGAATTTAGAGGAAGTGTACCCACATCTGTGTGGGAGGAGAGAGGAAAACTATATTTTTAAAACCTTAGGACCCTCGACCAGAATTCGAACCCCAAGTCCCCAACTTCAGCAGTCTAGTCGAACACAAGAGTGACGCCTTAAAACCATGCAGCCACCGAAGCAGGTCATATGAGTATTTAATATGATAATCAATATGGTATGATTAGTGGGAAAACTTATTTAAGGAACAGTAGTTAATTGATAGCCGATTTAAAAAATAATATGAATACAGGAAATGATGTAAGATATTTCGGTCTACTGTGTGGCATGTGTGGAATGCCAGGCCCCCACGGTGGTTCGGATCCCACGTTAAACTGTAGGTCCTCCATTTCATCTCACAATCACCCTACCATTATACATTAGCGTAAGTGCGTACAATCCGAACGGTAGTAAGACGCGATGCTAATAATAATAATAATAATACTGTGTGGCAACCCTGGACACAAGCGGCTTATGTTTGATGATCTATGAAACATGAAATGAATGTGTGTATTATGAGAGAAGGCTTAAATGAGAGTTTAATAAGTTTACTGATAACACCGTTACTTTGTATGTATCTTTAATCATTTAGTTATTAACACAGTACAACAACCGCACCACTATGGTTCGAGCTGTATTATCTACCTCAGCTAGGAGCTATTAACACAGTACAACAACCGCACCACGATGGTTCGTGCTGTATTATCTACCTCAGCTAGGAGTTATTAACACAGTACAACAACCGCACCACTATGGTTCGAGCTGTATTATCTACCTCAGCTAGGGGTTATTAACACAGTACAACAACCGCACCACTATGGTTCGAGCTGTATTATCTACCTCAGCTAGGAGTTATTAACACAGTACAACAACCGCACCACTATGGTTCGAGCTGTATTATCTACCTCAGCTAGGAGTTATTAACACAGTACAACAACCGCACCACTATGGTTCGAGCTGTATTATCTACCTCAGCTAGGAGCTTATTAACACAGTACAACAACCGACACCACGATGGTTAGAGCTGTATTATCTACCTCAGCTAGGAGCTATTAACACAGTACAACAACCACACCACTATGGTTCGAGCTGTATTATCTACCTCAGCTAGGAGTTATTAACACAGTACAACAACCGCACCACTATGGTTCGAGCTGTATTATCTACCTCAGCTAGGAGCTATTAACACAGTACAACAACCGCACCACTATGGTTCGAGCTGTATTATCTACCTCAGCTAGGAGTTATTAACACAGTACAACAACCGCACCACTATGGTTCGAGCTGTATTATCTACCTCAGCTAGGAGCTATTATCACAGTACAACAACCGCACCACGATGGTTCGTGCTGTATTATCTACCTCAGCTAGGAGTTATTAACACAGTACAACAACCGCACCACTATGGTTCGAGCTGTATTATCTACCTCAGCTAGGAGCTATTAACACAGTACAACAACCGCACCACTATGGTTCGAGCTGTATTATCTACCTCAGCTAGGAGTTATTAACACAGTACAACAACCGCACCACTATGGTTCGAGCTGTATTATCTACCTCAGCTAGGAGTTATTAACACAGTACAACAACCGCACCACTATGGTTCGAGCTGTATTATCTACCTCAGCTAGGAGTTATTAACACAGTACAACAACCGCACCACTATGGTTCGAGCTGTATTATCTACCTCAGCTAGGAGTTATTAACACAGTACAACAACCGCACCACGATGGTTCGTGCTGTATTATCTACCTCAGCTAGGAGTTATTAACACAGTACAACAACCGCACCACTATGGTTCTAGCTGTATTATCTACCTCAGCTAGGAGCTATTAACACAGTACAACAACCGCACCACGATGGTTCGTGCTGTATTATCTACCTCAGCTAGGAGTTATTAACACAGTACAACAACCACACCACTATGGTTCGAGCTGTATTATCTACCTCAGCTAGGAGTTATTAACACAGTACAACAACCGCACCACTATGGTTCGAGCTGTATTATCTATCTCAGCTAGGAGTTATTAACACAGTACAACAACCGCACCACTATGGTTCGAGCTGTATTATCTACCTCAGTTAGGAGTTTATTAACACAGTACAACAACCGCACCACTATGGTTCGAGCTGTATTATCTACCTCAGCTAGGAGCTATTAACACAGTACAACAACCGCACCACTATGGTTCGAGCTGTATTATCTACCTCAGTTAGGAGTTATTAACACAGTACAACTACCTCACCACGATGGTTCGAGCTGTATTATCTACCTCAGCTAGGAGTTATTAACACAGTACAACAACCGCACCACTATGGTTCGAGCTGTATTATCTACCTCAGTTAGGAGTTATTAACACAGTACAACAACCGCACCACTATGGTTCGAGCTGTATTATCTACCTCAGCTAGGAGTTATTAACACAGTACAACAACCGCACCACTATGGTTCGAGCTGTATTATCTACCTCAGCTAGGAGCTATTAACACAGTACAACAACCGCACCACGATGGTTCGAGCTGTATTATCTACCTCAGCTAGGAGCTATTAACACAGTACAACAACCGCACCACTATGGTTCGAGCTGTATTATCTACCTCAGCTAGGAGTTATTAACACAGTACAACAACCGCACCACTATGGTTCGAGCTGTATTATCTACCTCAGTTAGGAGTTATTAACACAGTACAACAACCGCACCACTATGGTTCGAGCTGTATTATCTACCTCAGCTAGGAGCTATTAACACAGTACAACAACCGCACCACTATGGTTCGAGCTGTATTATCTACCTCTGCTAGGAGTTATTAACACAGTACAACAACGCACCACTATGGTTCGAGCTGTATTATCTACCTCAGCTAGGAGCTATTAACACAGTACAACAACCACACCACGATGGTTCGAGCTGTATTATCTACCTCAGCTAGGAGTTATTAACACAGTACAACAACCGCACCACGATGGTTCGAGCTGTATTATCTACCTCAGCTAGGAGTTATTAACACAGTACAACAACCGCACCACTATGGTTCGAGCTGTATTATCTACCTCAGCTAGGAGTTATTAACACAGTACAACAACCGCACCACTATGGTTCGAGCTGTATTATCTACCTCAGCTAGGAGCTATTAACACAGTACAACAACCGCACCACTATGGTTCGAGCTGTATTATCTACCTCAGCTAGGAGTTATTAACACAGTACAACAACCGCACCACTATGGTTCGAGCTGTATTATCTACCTCAGCTAGGAGTTATTAACACAGTACAACAACCGCACCACTATGGTTCGAGCTGTATTATCTACCTCAGCTAGGAGTTATTAACACAGTACAACAACCGCACCACTATGGTTCGAGCTGTATTATCTACCTCAGCTAGGAGTTTTTCACATGTTAAGGTGGGTTCTTCAGGGGGCGCCTAGATAGCTGAGATATTTTCAATCGGATTTTACGCTCGAGTTAAATAGTGACAAAACCTTTAACAGTACAATAGTTTTGTGTATAATGGGATGAACACAAATTACAAAATTATTTTCCATGACCCTATACATGTAAAGACTTGTAAACATAGATAAAAATTGAAATTTTCCACTCTAAAAAGTAAAAAATAATCCCCCATATTTTGGTAAAAAATAAAGAACTAAATGAGTGGGAAACAAATAGTAACTGATATAGAATACTTATTGGAGCTTTTTAAATCGAATTACGTAATTTAGGCCTAATAGGATGGTCCCAATAAAAATTGTAATGTCGTCAATTGCATCTTCTTCCTCCCCTGTTTGTTCCCCTACTGATGGACAGCTCCACTCAGTAACTTGGTTTTTGGGCGTTTATGAAAAATGTCTTCTTGACTACTCTAAGCACGTTAAAATCCTTCTTCCTAGTTCCACATTGTCATGAAATGACTGTGTAATGCGCATGCGCGTCTGAAACCTCAGCCAGAATGCTCCTACAGTACTCTGTTATGTCTCGTCCTTACCCACCAACAAAATACACTAGTAGTAGTGTGTCACGCTCTCATTAGCCTGGACTCGAACCCGGCCATTGTTACCCGACAGGGGTATAAAGACACACGGATAACTAACACACTTTCTTGATAATCAAAAAATACCTATTGATGAATTTGACAGAGATGGTGTTTTATTTTAATTGTTAAAATTATCTAACACGTTTCAATGGAGTGTTAATGACGGTAAGATCGTGGTTCGAATCCCAGTGGAGTCCCTGAAGGGTGGTATTTCCTAATAAGTTCTCCACTCTGCTTTCACGCAAATGCAAGCTCACTTTCTTTAAGTTAAACCTTCATTATACCTTGACACATTAGTGTAATTATTACATAAGCGTACTTGCGTATAACCTGAACGGGTAGTAAGACGTGGTGCTAATAATAATACATATGCGTACAACTTGAACGGGTAGTAAGACGTGGTGCTAAAAAAAACACTTTTCTAGTTGTCAGATAAGGTTCTTCCTGTGAAGGTTGAACTGTAGATGACACTCCGACTAGCTGTAAGGAACGGAAGCCCCTCCAAGATTGTTCCTGGCGCATGCGCGAGGATAGCGAAACTCTGCACCAGAGACCGCATGAGTGGTCGCTGAAACAGCCCGACGGACGTTAGGTATGCAGACACGGGCAACATCCTTGGACGGAATGCGCTGTCTGTCCTACTTGCACACACGTGCACAACACACGACGGGCTTGTTTAAAACCCCGATATACGACGCTTTAATTCCTTTTTTAAGATTTGTTTTTATCTGTTCATTACTGGACTGCAAAATTTCTTTTCGAACATGTACCATTTCCTCGAGATTGAACCGTACTAAACCCACATTATTAAACCCTTTTTAAGGGGTTAGAGCTTGGGAAGCTAGCGTAGACAAACGTTTCCCAAACTGGGGTAACGCGTACCGCCAACGGCCCGTAACTTACCAATAAGTTCTATTAAGGTGGGGATGCAGAGGACGCCAGGAAATTTCAGTGTTAATGCAGTTTTTATACTAAAACAATTTATTTATTTATTTTTGTTCAAAATAAATCAAATAGTGCTTCAGTATAAACATGTAGTTTAATTTTTACTTTCTTGCTATCTTACAGGAAGAGAAAGTATTGTGATCGTCAAAAAAATCGAACTCAAGATTTTGATGAATCTCGACGTTTCATGACCCCCCGAATCTAAAAAAGTGGATTTTGACTTTCCGTCTGTCTGTCTGTCTGTACCTCCAGCTAGAGCCTAAAATATTTTACCGATTAGGTTAGAACTTGATAACTAGGTTTTCATAGGGTTTCCCGAGGGTTTTTTGAATTGGAAATCTAACCCTAAAATTAAAGATAACTTACTGAAGGGAAAAAAGAGAAAAAGTAGATTTTCCCAAAATCGGCTCTAACAATTTTGATTAGATTTCATTTCTAAACATTTATAAATATTTCAAGCAAAATGGCTTCTCTAAATATTTGTGCAAGATTACTTTAAGGGCTCCGGTCTGATGCGTAAATTATCTTTTTTTTATAATATCTCTTAAACTATTTGAGATATGAAATTATTTTTCGTTATAAATATGTAGGTCTCTTTATAATACAAATATTATATGAGAAGCATATTTTTATAAAACTAATAACTTTCAAGCTATACGTAAATATGTATATTTTTTAACTTTTCGAACACAAAATGTAAAAGTATTGCGACCGCAAAAGAAAATCTAACCTATAATATTGATGGATGTCGACGTATCAAGACCGCCCCAACCCTAAAATGTGGTCTTTGCAATGACGTCTGTTTGTGTGTCTGTTTAAACTTAAAATTAAGAGTAGTTTAAGAAAGGGCGAAAAGAGAAAAAAAAAATTTTTTGTTTAAAATTTGTATCTAGGTGTTGATTAAGATTATAAATAAACTGGTTATTTTCAATTTACCATAAAAATGAATTTTAGGGTACTTTACAGAAGCAGAAACTTCCGTAACTCCGTAACTATTTGAGATACTAAATAACTTATCATTGAAAAATTGTAGTACTATTAAAAATAAAAAACTTTTATATGAAATATTCTTTTGTACATGCAAAAGTTTTTGAGATATTGGAAAATATGTTAATACAATTTTTGTGAGCTTTAGTTGTAAAGAGATACTACTTGAGCTTTAACGAATAATTCATTAATGCCATAAATTAATTAAATATAAGTAAATCTCTAAAAGTTTATGTTGTTTTTCCTTAAACCTCTTAGGATAAATGTTTTACAACAATGATATATATCCATTTTAGACTCAATAGTCAATATTTACATTTTTTATTGCTCGAAATTTATAAATGAGGAATTTAATAGCAATGCGATGGCATGAAGATGTGAAACGCCTAATAAAATTTCGAAAATTTTAACCGGAAGTTGAAATTTTAATACGAAGTGTTGACCCTTGTGGACCCAACATTGATCTTTTTTATCGGTCCAAACATACAAATGAGGAAATTAATTCTTTAAAAACAAAATTATAAAATTTAAAACTGGGACTAAAAGAAAAAGTTTTAGATAAGTATAGTGCAATTTATGCTTGGGTTTGCTAGTATATATTATTTCGTTTCATTATATTACGAGTTTTGAGTTAATATCTACATTCATTTTCAAACAATAGAGCGAGAAAGTCCGTGCGGAGCTCCGTATAGTTTATTTTCCAAACATAGTGACCTCAAAATTTCTTGAATATATGTGAAGGGTGTCCTGTAATTTAATGAAGACTTTTTCTCTTCATATCCAATTACGAATTTGACTGCCCTTGCACCCATGAGCCCAAAAATTATTTTATGTCCTCTTTTCTACAATACACGGAAAACCAATAAACAAACTATTATTTTTCTAAATGATTAAATATCACTATTTTTATAGATTTAATATATTATAATATACTTATATAGATAATAATATATAAATTTGCTTTCAACCCGAACGGGTAGAAAGACGCGGTGCTAAATAATAATAATAATAATAATAATAATAATAATAATAATAATAATAATAATAATAATAATAATAATAAATAATAATAATAATAATAATAATAATAATATAATAATAATAATAATAATAATAATAATAAAATATTTTAGTACTAAACATACATGGAAATAGCTAGAAAGTTGTAATTTCCAAGCAAAATTTCAAAAATTAAGAAATAAACTAAATCAAAATATTTTAAAATACATAAATTTAAAGAAACATATAAATAATCTAAAATATAATATTTTTATATATAATACAATAAAGAATATTTATTAGCATGTCAATAAATAGCAAGGTTGGGTATTTGCTAAAAGGTTTTTTAGAAAACAAAAAAACAAAGATGCATTATCCTACCAGGCAAGAAGTTTTATTCTGACCTTTTCATTAACAAATGAAAGAATCACACCCTCAAAGTTAAGTTTTACACTAATTTAATTTTCAATCGCAATGATCGCTAAATTAATTAATCTTTCCTGAAAATGTGACGATCGCAGATAATATTTAACTCGTGCAAGACCAAAAAATACCTTTCAGCTGAGAAATTTGAAACTAGAGTATTTAAATAAATCTTCAAGCAGACACAAACATTTGGATAAAGATCATGAATGTTCTTTCTTTTAGTATTTTGTTTAAAATAGGTAAATAACAGCAACACTTTTTGTCATCTAAGCTTATGAGGAAACTCTTCAGGTGTATACACTCAGTGGAAAATTACTCTTCCGTATCTGAGGAATAAAGCTGCTGAACTTTAATCGCAGATTCTTGAATTTCATTCGCATCTATTTCAGGAAGCGAGGACAATTTTTATTTTAGAAAATTCTTTGTAAACTTTTACTCTTTTTTTTTTATAACTCTGCAGATAATTGCTTCAGAATCAACTAGTAGCAACCAATAGGCAACTTTCCATTTAAGTCATAATGAGAATTACAGTACTGATTTTGTTGCTAAGAATTGAAATCTGATTCGTCAAAGAATAGTTTTATTTTTGTTGTGTGTTTAGGCCACGATGTAGTTTCCAAGTCTTCACCTTCTTTAGAGATACTCTGTGGATTTTTCTCACCCAAAGTCTGGTTTACTTCAAAAGTCATCCTCATTTCTTCGAGGAAAGTAAGAACTGACTTGTAGAGAGAGACCCACTACAATAGAAACGTCCATTTATTTATATTGAATCTATACACTAAATGCAGTAAATCTTTTGAGGATAGTATTCCAAACATCAGTCATAAAGGTCATTTCAGAAGAGTTAAATTTTTGTAATAACCCTTTTGCTTCTGACTTCGCTAGCAACTTCCCCCTACAGTATCCTTCAATTGACTTAAAAGCTTTAAAAATTGGTCGTTCAGTCTGAGTTTATTAGGCTTTTGCATGCTTCTTTTCTGGAAATGGACTAGACCGTCGAGTGCGGGGGGATTGAGGTTCGAATCTTGGTCGTATGTATTGAGAGTGTTTTTCCCTAAATGGCAAATATGAGACACGTCCTCTAAACGTTGCTTTCCTAACTCCAAAAACCGTTAGCGTAATTAGTACATAGACGTATAGCCCGAAAGGGCAGTAAGACATAATACTAAAAAAAAAAAAAAATTACATGCCTCTAGAACCAATTTATATTATTTTTTATGTTAACTGATGGCAGCGATACAAGACGTAGTTTAAGTGACCTTATTATTATGTGTGTGACACTATTGGCCCACTTCCATTATGTTTCCACTACAAGTCCATTAGCACTAATATGACAAGAGGTGCATCGTATCTGTGACATTTGGACGTCTCGCGAGCTCTCTACGATACACCGTCTGTCGATTATACGTGATCACGAGCCATTTGAGAGCATGGCGAACTGGACAGGGAAAAATTCGTCGTAGTTAGGAGAAATTTATAAAAATAGTATTGTAGATCTGAAAGACAATACTTACTACAAAAAAAAACCTGAAAGAAGATGTGTGAATTGATATGGCTTCTCCGGTATAAGACAAACAGAAGAGCGTCCAAGGGAATGATAATGAGTTTGCTGACATCCTTCAGAAGGGAGAAAATCAATTAATTAATTCAAATAGCTATGTAATATTAGAATTTTCCAAGTCTTTGGAAGAATCCTGGTGAAGTTTATGTAATGTCCGCTAATATGCTGGAACTTTAAATCTCCTAGCAGTTCCAAACCAGCCCATATTTATACAATTCAGTGAGCCACCATCGTCGAGACTTTCGTTGTTTTTTCTAAAAGTAGATTGTACATATTAGCACAGCCCTGTGTGGAATTGAATCTAGAGTTTCCTCCTATCAGACGTGCCCTAGCTGTAGTACACCCTCGTAAACACGGAACTGAACTGAGGTCACTACGTTGCTGCTCTTGGTGTACTCGGATCACCAACAGTTCAAAGGTTGCTCTTGGCGTACTCGGCCCTCCGACGGTTAAAAGTTTGCTCTTGGCATGCTCGGATCACCGACGGTTCAAAGGTTGCTCTTGGCATGCTCGGATCACCGACGGTTCAAAGGTTGCTCTTGGAATGCTCAGATCACCGACGGTTCAAAGGTTGCTCTTGGCATGCTCGGATCACCGACGGTTAAAAGGTTGCTCTTGGCATGCTCGGATCACCGACGGTTCAAAGGTTGCTCTTGGCATGCTCGGATCACCAACAGTTAAAAGGTTACTTTTGACATGCTCGGATCACCGACGGTTCAAAGGTTGCTCTTGACATGCTCAGATCACCGACGGTTAAAAGGTTGCTCTTGACATGCTCAGATCACCAACAGTTAAAAGGTTACTCTTGACATGCTCGGATCACCAACAGTTAAAAGGTTGCTCTTGGCATGCTCGGATCACCAACGGTTCAAAGGCTGCTCGTGGTGTACTCGCTGCAAACAGCGAGCATGTAAATCCACTGAACCTCATTCTTACATACTAGCCTTAGATCATTCTACCATCGAAGAGGGTCGCATTTTATTTAGCACAGCTTCTTAATACCCGTTTGGGCTATACGCTTATACTTATCACGCTAATATTATTAGATATTAGGAAATATATATTTAGAGGAAGTGTACTCACATTTGAGTGGATGGAAAGTGGAAAACCACTTTAGAAAAACCACCCTCAGTACACCCTATCAAGATTTGAAACTAGATCTCCTCATCATCGGCAGTATAGTCTATTGTGAGAATAACACCTTAGACCATGTGGCCACCAAAGGGGGTCTCAGTTTAATCGGTCATTATTAACGACAGAGTTAAGAGTATACGGCTGAAAAAAATAAACGTATTAAATGCTAGCCCAAAAATGGTAATCCACTAACGAATAAGTAAATTTGTCAACATCTATCATATGTGACTGACAACGAGTAGAAAGAACACACACGCATGTGTGGCTACACAACACTAGATGATATCAGACGGTCGTGTGTGTGTGTGTGTGTGTGTGGCAAGTGCTGGGAAGTTTTCCCGTGAGCCAGCTAGTTGAGCTACCTTGCCACAAGGGTGCTCCACCTTCGTGAGAGAATGGCGCCAAACGCTCACAATAATAATTAACGCTCTAATGAGGTGGATATATTTTTTTATTCCCCCTGAGGAGGTGAGATAGCATCTACAAACCCTTGCTTCATCAAACCCACACAGTCACGATGCTTTACATGATATAATTAGACTCAGGGAAGGAGGAACCTTTTCTGTTTTCGGAGGAGCGAGAGTTAAGATGAGCTTTTGTCAGCCTCGAAAATTGAATTGATCCCTTTTAGAGCACACTGCCGACATTAGCGCCCTTTAGCACGTGTGCAATACAAGAAACAGCACCCAAAAGAGACACCTTCTGATTCCATCTCAATTTTAGAGGGGTGTGAACTAGCAGTCTCTAAGCTTCTCCTTGTGTACCTACGACCCGAACTAGGCGGTTAATCGGATAGTTGGGAAACTAAGGAGGTCAATGGAATACACACTTATTGGCTATTTATTATTAATATTATAAATGTAGCACTTAACTAACAACTAATAAATAACAAGTTCTAAAACAATAGTCAACAAACCTAACAGCCACAGTCAGAGTTAGATCGGAAGGATATAGTTTGACAGTCACAAAAGCCACTAAAACAGTTTAGTTATTAGTCAAGCCATGTGATTTGTCACTCATCAATTTATGTGAAATAACTATGATAATATATTAAAATGTTATCATTAATGACTGCATAAATAGATGTTTGTATTTTCTAGATGTTTCTTCCCACCAGAATATCCACCTCCTGGGGATGATGACTTTATGCGATGTTCCCCTTAGAGTGCTAACACCATTTTGTGTAGTGTCGCAGGAATTCCCCCCATTTAAAAAGCCAAGAAATCTTTTAATTCCATTTGACTCTCATTTGGTAATGATCTCATGTTAATATTTGTTTTTAAATTCCTAGCATCTTTTTAATCTTGGTATTTTGTATCTTACTAATTTTTTACTAATTCTTTATGCAGAAATCCTACTTTACTATTTTACTCCATGATAGTTGGTAGTTTTCACACTTAATATATTGTAGATAAAGAGTGGGAAACTGTTTATGAAAAAATCCACCTCAGAACATCCAACTGGGATCCGAACCCCTATATCTCCGACATCAGCAGTTCAGTATAATGCTAGAGTATTCAACCACCGAAGCGGGCTGGTTATAGTTGACTTGTACTGAATTAGGTAGGGAAACATCGGCCGTGTGTTTAAAAATGGAACCAAAACAAACATACACATGTGTAGGTGGGGGCGTGACAGCCCGCAGTGTTTTGTTTCCAGTATAATAGTGTACTTGTTTACCGTGACCATGACGCGCGCTGGCAAGCAATGTAAGTCAACTAAAGGAGGTCACACAAGGAAAGTGAAGACGGTGGGTGAGGGGGAGGAGGCACCTCATACCGTTATGCACAGGGTGGGGGTGGTCCACTGCGGGCAAGATAAGGTACTATGATCTTTAGACCACCTACATTTAAAACTCTACGGGTCTTGATAATATCCCAACATTCAGAGCTGCTTCCTCTGGATAGTCTTTCCAGAGGACCAAAGGTTGGTAGGTCATATTATTGTCCTGACGTCATTTAGGAATATCACCTTTTGTTGATGGTTTTATACGTGTTAATATACGGTCATGTAATAAGAAAGACAAGCGAGAGTTGTCTTAGACCATGCGGCCACCGAAACAGGTCCAACAGTGTTAATTAAATACCTTTAGAAACCATATTTAAAAATAACATTCTATTCTAATACGTCAAGAGGAGCATTGTGGAGGTCGAGTGATTCACCCCTGATAGTTTGAGGGTTCAAGATACTTAGGTGGAAACCAGTGGCGGCTCGTGAATAGGCACTGCGAAACTGAGCCCCCCCTATTTCCACTTGATACTATCGATAACATTTAATATAATGAGTACTTTTTTCTTTAATTTTTTTGTACTACAATATTTATTCCTTAAGCTTAATGTCAGTACTTCAGTAGCCATCCCTCAGTTTATGAAAAATATACAAAAATCTTTGTATGGAACTGTGTGCTTCATAGTGCCAGTGACGTGGTGTTTTACTGTTGTGCGCATGCGCACATAGGAGGGGGTTGGGAGAAAGGTGGGACTACCAGGTAGAGAGAGCACTGTTACTCTCACAGTGCCGGCCCTGGCGTGATGGTGAAAATAAGTTGTTTTTTTTTACCCAGCGTATGGTGTGCTTAAAAACCGTTTACCATATTCTTGAACGTGATAAAGTGTAGAAGAGTGTAGAATTAGATTACTATTCTGCTTCCAGCTATTCTATTTGATTAATTTTTTTAGGTTTTTTATTTAACAGAAAGATTAAATGCGCTTGCAGTACTTTCAATGGAAGAAAATTTCCTCAATTGTCATCCAGAGATCAAGGAGAAAATTATTGAACTTTTGGTGCAAATTAAAATAAGAAGAATGGATTTCATTTTTAAATAAATAGATCAAGCTTGAACTAGAACAATTTAAGTTAAAGTAAGTACAGCATAGAGCACGGGTTCCCAAACTGCCCTACAACATAGAGCAGAGATTCCTAAATTGTCCTACAGCATAGATCAGGGGTTTCCAAAATGTCTTAAAACATAAAGCAGGGGTTCCCAAACTGCCCTACAACACAGAGCAGAGATTCCTAAATTGTCCTACAGCATAGAGCAGGGGTTCCCAAACTGCCTTAAAACATAAAGCAGGGGTTCCCAAACAGCTCTACAACATAGAGCAGGGATTCCCAAACTTTTTGAGACCGCGCTGCCCTTTACATGTCAGATTTTCCGTGTGACTCTTCTTAACCCAACATTCGATTTTGTGGCATTTTTTTAAAAGGAAAATTGTCATTTAAATTATAAACTTGTTTACTTTTAAATGTTGAAATACAAAATTAGAAAATTACATAACTGAATAAGAAGGAATTAGAGTAGACAAATTTTGGTTGTACATGATCTCATGTGTACAGTTAGTTCATAATGGCGAAACATGTGTTTCCTTGAATGATTTATTCCATTCTTTAGAATATGTAAGAGAACACGTCGCATTTAAATATACGTTATAAGTTTTAGTTTTTCTTTATGGCCGTGACACTCCGAACCAGGACCACCGACGCCTCAGGGCGTCGCAACGCACAGTTCGGAAACCCCTAGCATAGAGGCATGGCCAGTACTTGCCCTTGTTGTTAATAGTATGAATTTGGTATGAAAAACACTAGAAGTTAGCTACTAAAGTTACTTAAACCATTTTAATAAATTCATACAACTTTGAATATATATTACCAATAGCTATAGAATTACACAAATAATACCATAAAGCTGTATGCTATCAATGTTGACGGCAAAGAAATACGTTTGTTTTGTAAACTGCTCTTCCAAACAAATCAGGGTATACATGGGGGATTTAAAATCGTTGACTTCTTTAGACCTGAGCGCTATCGCTAGGCTAGGTATAGCCAAATCTTCAGAGTAAGGTTGTTTTTTCTTCTATTTCTTTAGCACCACGTCTTACTACCCGTTAAGGTTATAAGCATATGTAATAACTTCGCTAATGTGATAAAGACAAGAAAGGTTGAATTTATACGAAATGTACCCGCAGTTGCGTGGAAGCAGAGTGGAAAAATCATGTAGGAAAAAACACACTCAGTACACCCGAATGGGATTTGAACGCCAATTTCCCTGTCATAGGTATTAAAGTCTGTTGATAACTTGTATAATAATAATAATAATAATAATAATAATAATAATAATAATAATAATAATAATAATAATATTTAGCACCGCGTCTTACTACCGTTTGGGTTATACGCTTAAAGTACTAATTACGCTATTGGATTAGGAATTGGGAAGGTTTAATTAGAGGAAGTGAACCCGCATTTGCGTGGAGGTAGAGTGGAAAACCATTTAGGAAAAACCACCCCCAATTCACCCGACCGAGATTCGAACCTCGATCTCCCCGTTCTCAGTTGTCGAGCTAAACACGACTAGCGCGTTAGCCAACTACGCCACCGAGGAGGGTTCCAATTTAAATGGATACATAATATCTATAAGGAATACCACCATCATCCCCCAGTCTCTTAAGTACTGTACGTTTCCTTGTGCGCCGTTGGTAGTAAAACACAAGACCAAATAAATGAGACTCTTAAGTAAGTTATAAGTGTTTACAGTGACACAGCAACTAACATCGTACACGCGGAAATCTTTGTTGAAACTAGGGGTGTTTCGCAGACAAAATGTACCGCTACATACACACATACACACACATGAAAGAGGATACAGAAATCACGTATTATTTTTATCTTTACCTGGAATGTATCTGCTTTCCAATGTCCCACTTTAAAGGTCTTCAAAACAAGTCGAATACGTGAGCGCAAAACTTGGTGGAACTGTTTTGAACGCGTATCGAAATTTACACATTGATTATCCTTTCTTTAAAATGTAAACACATAAGATTGTTTATTCTAGGATAAGCTAAATGTTTTAGTTTACCTCATCAGAGACACAGATTTCATTGTAGATAAGAAAAGTTTGTATCAACAACCTTAAAGAAGATTCTGTTAATTTTATTTAAATTATAAAATACAAATAAAATAATGGGTGGGATTGACTTTTATAGAACAATAAATTGAATAACATATTTTTCGCTGAGTAGGTTTAGTTAATTTTTAAGGACCTGAGGCTAATTTAACATAATACAAAATAGATCAGTAATTCATCGTTTTGCTTAAACTATCATAGCTTTTTTTTACTTCTGAATCAAATTTAGCATTAAAAAATATGAAAACAATTTTTGTACTTTTGATCGTTTCGTTATAACTTAAATTAGCAAATTCAAGGTTTAAATTCTGGAGTGCTCTGTCAAATATTTAGTAACGCTTAGTATAGTATTAGGAAATACGTAACCATGGTGGCTGTAAAGATGAAGAAACAATCCAAGAAATGCAGAAATCACAGGACCATCAGCCCATCAGCCTCATCTCTCATGTGGTGAAGATCGGGGCAAGAATATTCAACAGGTGATTGGAACAGAAAATAGAAAGTGTGAGGGAATAAGATCAATTTGGATCCAGATATGCCATTGGTATGCTGAGAATAATTTCAGAAAGATTACTGAAAGTCAAGGAAGAAGTTTACATTGGTTTCATTGACTGGCAGAAGGCGTTTGATAAAATGAAATGGAAGAAACTGGTGGAAATACTCAAGACTATCGACATCAACTGGAGAGCAGAAGGATGATTTAAAATCTGTACCTGGGACAGCGAGTTAAGGTGAGGCTGAATGATGGAGAGACCAACAGCGTAGAGATAGGAAGAGGAGTGAGATGATCTAGCATTGCTGGTCAGAATTATAGAAGAGTTGTAGGAAATGATGGACCAGCTAGTGGAGGTAGGGAGAAGATATCGTATGGAGATCAACATTGAGAAGTCAAAAGTGATAGTGATTTCAAAAAATTAAGAGCCGCTGAAAATTAAAATTAAAAACCAAGAGTTGGAAAACGTAGAGAAGTTCAAGTACTTGGGAGGTCTGCTGACAAAGAATGCCTACTGCACTAAAAAAATTAGGGCAAGGATCGCCATGGCCAAGGAAGCTTTCAACAAGAAGAGGTTACTGCTGACCACCAAGTTGGGTATGGAACTGAGGAAGACACTGATGAAATGCTACATTTGGCACAGAAATTTGGACTCTTTGGAAGATGGTAAAGAAATACTTGGAGAGCTTTGAAATGTGGTGCCGGAGAAGGCTTGAGAGGATCAGGTGGACATATAAGGTGACAAATGAATAAGTACTGAGATGAGTGGGTGAGAAGAGAACCATAATAGATGTGGTTCTTTGGTACAAAGCAAACTGGATCAGACACGTCATTATGAGGAAATGTTTTCTGCACAACGTCATAGAAGGAGAAGTTGAGGGAAAGAGGAGATTAGGAAGAAGGAGAATTCAAATGTTGGATTACTTGAAGGAAAGAAGAAAATTCTGGGAGCTGTAGGAGTTGGAGGACAGGGTGCATTGGCGGTCTAAGTTCACTTACCAAAGGAATTGGCCTGTATTAAGACAGAGCACCTAATAATAATAATAATAATAATAATAATAATAATAATAATAATAATAATAATAATAATAATAATAATATATAATAATAATAATTTAGTTGTTAAAGGTCGTTGAGGAAGAAACTACTGCTAATCAACTTTTATAATATCTAAAAACTGTAACACAGATAATGGAGAGGTATTTTTTAGAAACATATAAATCCCTATATAATGCCATAGGATAGGAAATATAGGTACTTATCTCAAAACGCTCTGAATCACGACACAAATAAATAGTACGGTGCACCGCACAAACTTCCTCTCTCAGTTATCTAAATATGGATACATTTATTTAAAACTAGTAAGATTTGTGAAACTGAATAATATATATTGTTGCAGAAACATGATGGAAAAACATAACATCACATTCCACCAAAGAGCACAAATAAAATAACATATACACGTTTACAGAAACACATTGATTAAAAATTAATATATTTGCTCAACAAAGAGCATAAAAATTAACTCCCGAGTCCCCATCCCCAAGACTTCAATTTAAAAAATATATATTTGCCAATTGTTCAGAAACTATTGGTTTTATAAAAATATACTTTAAATAAAATATTTTTTATTTATAATACATTACAACTTTACTATGGTAAGATATATCGTATCTTATTTACGGATATATGATATTAAAAAAAAAGGATTTTTCCCCTTATGTAAGGTACCCCCAAAGTCATTTTCATGGAAAATTAGCAATTTTATTTGTGATTTTAAACAATACCTAGGTACGAAACTTTATCAAAATCGTTGCAGCGAATTTTGATGGAATCTTTTTCTTCTTTTTTATCCTTCACTTTGAATTTGAGGGATGGTTATCTAATTCCAAAAAACCTGTCATGGGAACCTTATGAAAACCCCAGGTAGCACGTTTTACCTTTATCTCTGAACAATTGAGGATCTAGACCAAACTACAGACACACACATAGTTCTTACAGACAGATACACAGAGTCACAAAAACTTCTTTTTTTTTGGGTTCAGAGGGTAATGAAATGGCAATATCCATCAACATCTCGAATTCAAATTTTTTGACGATCACAATTTTTCCTCTAGCCAAGAGGTCTCAAGAAAATAAAAAGTTATAATCTATACTTATAAAATAACATGTCCTGATTGACTGACTGACTGACTGACTGACTGATTCATCATCACCGAGCGCAAACTATCAAGGCTACAAGCATGAAATTCGGACTGTATATTCATTTTGTTATGTAGGCACCCACTAAGAAAGGATTTTAGAAAATTCCACCCCAAAGGGGTCAAAATAGGGGATGATAATATGTATGATAATATGTATGAAAGTCCGTCATTTTGAAAGTTACATAAACAAAATTTTGTATTTCGGTTATTGAAGTAAAACAAATAGATACGTGTTTCAGGAATTTTGGAAATTTTATTTAATAAGGGATGAAAAAGGGGTGAAAGTTTGTATCGGACTTGCATTATTTTTGATCTGAGGTCAAGTTATGGTCATCAACGTAACGTAATATTTTTAATTAATCTGTAAATACATATTTATATTTTCGTATTTGTATATAATCAACTTCCACGCGAGCAAAGCCGCGGGCAACAGCTATCTAGTGATTTATAAAGACAAAATAATATATTTTTTATTAAATAATATACAATTACATTCAAGCAGAAAGATAGCAGTTTTTTCTTGAATTATATCACAACCAATAAACTCTTGCAAAACTTTCGCACATTCAACCTTCATACCCACTCTCACCCCCCTTTCCCCCACAAAAAAATTACTCTTTTGTTGGGTTGTTGAAATTAAATACTCAGCGAAGTTATACACAAAATAGCAAAGAGAGTTTATTTTCGGTAATTGATATAAAAGTATTGTTAGATTTTTGTTTAAACTTAAATTTTAAACAAACAATGTGATTTAACGTAAGCTGAGTATGCTATGTCAGAAGTCGGTAAAAAAAATCCTATCCACTGATCTCTTATTCGTTGTTGTGGGCTTTGTATTAGTTGAGTAAAAGGGATGTTGACAACAGAAATAATATATAGGATTGTCCTATATTATAAGATACACCATAATGAAACCAAGAAATGTACACTTGGTTTACCCATAAAGGTAGCAGCAAGCTTACCTTCCATGGCTCTACTATGATAATGCTTCTAAGATCTTATAGGACGATAGTGTAGTCCACCAAGGTAAAACTATTACCTTTCAGGCTAAACGGAGTGTACTTTTCAAGGTAAAAACCGTGTACACACATTCAATGTGTGAATATCTAACAATAGTTTGTTTTGAACACATGTGAATAGCTCTGGTATGTCCCGTACAGCCATAGTTTCCTACTTAAATCAGTACCGAACTCAGTATAAGACTACTATTACCGTGTGAAAGACCAATACGACTAGTAAAACAAGTGGCTAACTTGTTAATTGCACGTACAGTACATGTAATAGTTTTCGGTGATGTTTTACTATAAACGTATGTGCAGAAAATATACAAGTTGTCTTATATAATCAAATTCAACAGTGATTTCCTTGTCTTTCAAACAAAATAGAAACGGAATATCTTTATTTTAAAGTAAAGTTGGAGGAAAACTAATTTAATTACATTTATTTTATAGATATAATGATAATTCAACAGCTGTGCCGTGTTGTTTCAAAATATATAGTAAACTTTAAATTTATATAAACACAACACATTTCTGAAATAAATTTTATTTTTGTTGGTAACATAAATTTTCCCAAAACAAGAGCGCAACAAATGAGCTTGTGAATGCACACATTTTTGTAGTAGCTACTAACTGATTATTTCGTTATAATTGCTATAATTATTTCAGTACAAACTTCTTTACTTAATTAATTATGAAAACATCGGCCGTTAGTATGGGGTATAAGAGTGATTACCTCATTTTAACGTATTTTAGAACGCCCTCGTAGATCTGGCTGAAGTTAATCGGAAAGGATGTTATTATATTTTTTGTTAGCACCGGGTCTTGCTATATGTTCGGGCTGTACGCCTATATTTTAATTACACTAATGGTTTATTGATTAGGAAGGTTTAATAGAGAGGAAGTGCACACACATTTGCATGGAGGGAGAATGGGAAACTGTTTTGGTAAAATTATCTTAAGTACGTCCAACCAAAATTCGAACCCTGATCTCCCTGTCATCGGCAGAACAGTATTACTGACCCACCTCAATTTTTCCTCATGTAAAGGACCTTCTGTATTATCTTCCTTAATCTATGTCCTTCAAAGTGTTACGTCAGAGCGCACGTCCTTCCACCAGGTAATGGATAGCTCAGATCTAACCCTGATATAAGGGTTGTTTGTCTCGGTCAGGTTGGCAGCACCATGCCAGTCACGTGATCACAGCCGATGGGGATTTTCCTAAATTGTGGTTGGCGTGTTTACTCCAATAGGGTGTACTCAAGACGGATGTCACCTTGGTGGAACAAGTATAATCAAATATATCGCATACTTCTGAGGTGTTGTGCCTTCAGTTGGACTTGAGTTTTATTTTGGTCACTTTGTTGTGGAAAATGTTGTTCGTTCAAGAAATAACGCCACCTTCGAAATAACATTCAAGTAAATTAGAACTGGGCTGATGAATTGTATGATTGTCTTGAACTGAAACCATTTATTGGAATTAACTGTAGTGTTATACTTATTTTTAGGTCTCGAATTTTTATACCCTAAAATAACGTTAAATATGCATGCAAAAATATGCTCTTTTAAACGTGTCAAAAACTGCCCTAAGAAGCTAATTATGTTCTAAAAATATAATTATGGCTTTTTCAAACATATCTTATATTGATTAAATTTGCCTTAAAATAGAGGAAAAACAGTATAAATTTTATAAGAGTTGTTAAAAAAATATACTCAAATATAGTTTGCAAAAACCTTTACATCTACATTTTTATTACTACTTTGTAAAATATAAAACAAAATTTGTTGTTAGTAATTACAAATGCTATTTTAAAATTTTATTAGAAATATTCAATATATTTATTGAGTTTGGCTTAAATATGTCATAAAACTTGAAAATCTCAAATGTGTAAATACATGCGAAATAAAGAATATTTTTGTTATCTTTGCAGTTCAAAACATATTTCCTATACAGTATTAAAATGCAGCTTAGAATAAGAATATGACATGTCATAAATGTCCTAGCCCCACTTATGATAGTATATTATTTTAAGTTGACACTGTTTTGTTCACTCATTGAACACTTTCTTGTATGTATCCAACAAAATTGTTTTCAACATTGCGCAAAATAAACTAGAGAAAGATAGTCTTTTAAAAATTATCATTTTAATACATTTCTTAATATTTTCGAATCTGCTCAGTCCATATATTCTTTACTTTGAACCGTCTTCTAAGTTTAGAATTTCGTTTATGTCTGTATCGCGTTAGCCGCAAAATTATTTGACCAATTTTAACGAAAATTGGAAGCAGGGACATTCTTGATCTTAGGCCAAAGGACGTTTGCATATGGTTTTGCGATTTGGTTATCTTTTTCCAGATGACGGCTGCTAAATTAAAGGTTTGGTTAAGTAGTTAATCCCAAGTGATTTAAATTTTAAGTTCCAATCAATCAATCAATCAATCAATCAATCAATCAAGCCCCTCAAGCATTTTATTTAAAAAAATTTACATATAATGCGAGCTGGAAATTTTAAGATTCGTGAACAATGGCTATTCCTCTAATGGATATAATGGATATTTGTATAAAATATTAATTTGTTTTCTAACTTGATCATCAAGGATAAATATCAACTTTAAATCCAAGGAGAAATTACAGGAGATATTTTAACTTCAAATCCAAGGAGAAATAGTAACGATAAGAACATGGAGGGAGTGAAGTCTACTGTTCACCGAACTACTAGTTTATAATGGTATTCAAAGTTGGCCACACAAATTCTAAATAGATCAGGCCAAACAAATCCATGAGGACTCTTTTGTCTTTATTTATATTATAGGCCTACAAGTCTTTTCGTTCTTAAAAGCAACATATCCTGGTTTAGTAAAGGAATAATAAGAAATGTGTGACTGATTTTAGGCCATTGCTTTTTAGCCAGTAAAATGTTAATATGTTTATGTTAAACGTAGCACGTGATTGAGAGCATGTTTAGATTCCAAGACGCAGAACAAGAAAACATAACTAGTTACCAAACCAAATACCAGGGTAGTTGTTTTCATAAAAGTTTCAAATATAGTTTGCACTATATTTTTCCTATTATAAGAGTGTGACTTACATTATAGATAATGTAACTCAAAATGGATGTAGCTACATTTTTATTCTTAATTTTCCATTCCGGAAATTAAATCGTGGGCCATATCGTGAAGATAGGTGGACCATAGGTTGCTTATCACTATTCTGATTCTTAGTTGGTCCCAATTTTTTTCACAATTATATTTTCAAATTGATAATCAATTTAAAAGTTTTTTTAAAAAATCTTGAAATATTTAACTATATTTAAAAAATACTGTTGGTATAGTCTGTTTCAATCAAATCTTTAATATTTTAAGTTTGTAACATTGAGAGCTAAAAATCATTGGCGTCGCAAGCGCACATGATATAGGGCAAAGGTATAAGAAGTGTTGCGGCATTTGAGGTGTTGGAAAAATCCTAAGTACACTCGAAGGGGTGTGAACCTCTCATCCTCTGTTTCCCCCAAACCAGACGATCTCAAGCAGTCTATGCTAGAAACACATATTAGAAGGCTGGATCTGATCAGCATGACCTACCAATATAATTCAAGCAGTGGAGTAGCAAGGGCATTTGATGCTCTGCGCGGGTCTCGATTTTGGCACCCTCTGCCCGGTGGGGGATCCAATTCCTATAAGAAGCTTAGTAGGAGCTTAAATAAAAATAAGGCTAGTAAACCAATACTGTAAAAAGGCAACAACGTGGTGATCTTAAGCAGAAGGCAGATAAAGCAGTGAACTTTTACCGAGTAGTGGAAAAATGTCTCCACCTTTGTAGCGCTCTTCACCACTATATTCTCCATGCGTCTGCGCGTTGCAATTACAACTGCGACTTTCTGGAGAGCTTGGAGATCTCGAGTTACCGTCTGCCGATGCTGTAGAGTGTAGATATGGTGCGCCTTTGACCTATATCTCGTTCACGATATGTGAATGTGAATTACAGTTCTAAAATCGTGTGTTTAGGTTTTGGGTTGCCAACACTTGTAAAAGATCACAGTTTTGTTATAAATGTAAAGATCTTTAATTACCTGTTATGTAACCCCCCCTTCATATGATTTGATAGGTTCAAATTACAATAAATAAAAGGTAGGTAAGTTACAAGAGAGTTTATTTTATTCTACAAACAACTAGCAGACATACAAGAGCGAGGCACTCTAGGAAAGTCGAGTGACTGGCCGATATGGGCCGAAGTAAACAATAAATAAAGGGGCAAGACCCCAAGTCGTTAAGAGAAAACAGAATGATTAATACCAACGTAGTCATAATTAAATTGACCCTCGCAGAAGGCGACTAACCTAGCAGGAAAGTTAAATACAAGTAATAGGTATAGGTCTACACGACCTGGCGATGCCGACACTATATTGACATAAGTATGAAGTTTTATAATAGACTGCCATTGTAAGGCGCGACAGAGAAAATGATTTACCTAAACCTAACCTGTTACAATAGATCCCAATCAAATTAGTTCAATCTAATTATTATTATTGTAATGACCAATGTGCTGGGTGCACGGGCTCGCGCCCCCCGAGTTGAGTAACAATTTAAAAAGAATCACAATCGTAACAAATCTTTAACTTTTAGCAAGCAGAACAACTATTTTAAAATAAGTTACACGTTAAACAGAAATAATTAGCGCCCCAAGGTGGCGACATGCTAAAGTTCCATTAGCGCCCCAAGATGGCGCCATGCTAAAGTTCCAACCCGTCCGTGAGGCGGACACAACGTTAAGTACAAAGAAAAAAGCTAGCGCATAAACCATAATGGCTGACAGGCAAATCCTGCAGTCTCAGAGAAATATAGCTATTAGTAATCATGATTTATATTTAAAGTTGAAACTTAAATTTTGAACAATTTAACCCAAACATAATTTAGAAAACGTCGAACAACGACCTACGTCTAAATCTAAGACAAGTGTCTCACCTAATCGAGTGCAGAGAAATGAGTGACATCACTACACAGTCCAGCCGTTATATACTGTACAAAGTCAATCACGTGTTCACAAACGGCGGGAATCACACTGGACGAAGGGAGAGGGGTGTACGTTGCTTCGACAGAAATCTCGATTATTCTCGTGATAATTTCAAATCACGCGCCGGTGGATGAGTCTTGTTTCACTCGAACACAACCGTCGGCGCATACGGGTTAGCGCATCTTGATGTTCAATTGTCCGAGTCTTGCTCTAATCGGGCCTCGAGCCACGGGCGGTCAGTAAGCCGCGTGATGTTGAGTGGAGTTGAGTGCGCGTGTTTCATGAAGTCGAGATCCAGCCCAGTCAAAGGGGACCAGATCAGGTGAGCCAGATCGTCCATGTTTGCATTATGTCTGTGACAACGTCACAATGTCCCCCCTTGGACGGAGAAGAAGGACGTCCTTAGCCTTTGGTGAAGACACAGGGAGGCGCCTTCCTCGATGTTCACCGCTGACTAGAGGGTGGTTGGCGGCTCCGGTACCCTCCGAGGCCATGTTAGGTGGCCAGATGCAGGTTCGGGAGATGACGAATAACTGGACTCCGGGGGTTGACCTCTGCTTCACACGCTCACTCCAACACACCGTCATCCCGGGTTGACAGGGAGACAGCATATGCTCGTAAGGTGGCCCGCTTTAACCACCAGGGAAGCTTCATCGCCACGCCCAGCTGGGCGATCATTGACTGCCGATGAGTGTACAGGAACAAAGGAGGGGAAGGAAAGGGCATGGCAAAAAAGGGGGGGACGGAAGGCCGAATAGGTGAAGTCTCTGAGAACAAAAGTTTACACGTGAACACTACATCCAATTGTAAAGTTTATCAGTTAGCGCAGCCATCCTTGAAAGTTACTGTGGCAGTTTCGTAGCACTAACATTGTCTACCAGCACGAGCCACAGAGATACCCACAACTCTGTTTAGCGACGACTTTCCACGAATGAGGAAAGGTGGGTTTGCCGCTTCACACGCACTTAGAGGTAGTCCGGTCGGTGGGGCGAACGTTCTGCACCATGTACTTTGGACCCGACACACGCTTTATTATAAACAGTCCAACACAAGTTTCTGCCCAAAGTCATACCTAGGCCCTACAGTACTACAAATTTATCCTAACAATACCAGGGGTGGTACCCCTTCCCTTATATAAATTATATATACAACAATATAGAATACCTAGAAACATGCACTTAAGAACGCAAAATTAAATCACAAAGGTACACTTAAGCAAACAGACGACACACAGCACGGGTCAATTGACTCATTTCCCTGCAGCCTTTAGGTGGCTGACATGTGCTCTACGTGTCAAAGATGGGTCGGATACTTCTTTTAACAATACCGAAACAGGTGTAAGAAATCTTTCAATTGACCAGGGACCACTCCACTTATACGCCATCTTCGCCGAAGACTTGTCAGCAGCTGAGCTAAGAGGAAAACACTTGCACACAACAACGTCCCCAAGTTTAAATGGGACAGGGATACGCCCTCGGTTATAGGTGGCGGCAACCTTCCTTTGGGACTTCAGGAGGTTAGAAAAAGCTACCTCACATTTCTTTTCATAAGAACAATCACCTGCGTCATTAAGGAGTGGGTCAATATCCCAGTTAAACAATAATGGGTGGTTCAGGTCCCTATTGAGGAGGATAAAGGAAGGAGTGGCTTTGACTGACTCATGGAAAGCGGCGTTAAAAGCAATGTTCAAAACGTCTAAGTCCTGGTCCCAGTGGGTGTGATCCAGGTGGTGAAAGATCGTCAAGGCAACGTTCAGGTTACGATTAAACCTTTCTACATGGTTCGGCGATGGGTTGTACGGGCTAGTGGTAACGTGTCTTATCCCCCACGAAAAACACATATCTCCGAAAGCTTTAGAACGGAAACACGGTCCATTATCACTTACTATGACCCTTGGGTCCCTAAAATCGCCCAAACACGCCTGCACAGAGCATTAACAGTCGTCCTTGCCTTCATGTTCCTTAGGGGATGAGTATGACGAATTTAGAGAAGGCGTCCATGGCAACGAGTATAGAGGTGTTCCCTTGGGTAGAGCTGGTAAGGGGGCCGACGAAATCAACAAAAACTTTCTCCCACGGTTGCTTAGCAACATCCGCGGAGTGAAACCCTATTTTAGAATTACGCGCCGGTTTGGCCAATTGACACGGCTCACATTTGCGCACCCAATCTCTAACGTCTCTAGGCATTAAGGGCCAAAAAAATTCCTTAGAAATCTTGCGTTCGGTCTTAAGGACACCGCAATGGCCGCCAAAAAGGGAGTCGTGGAAATATTTAAGTAACATAGGCCTAAGTTTCTCTGGCACAAAATATCTTATCCTACCCTTGACACGAACTACTAAGAGGTCTTTAAAAATCTCGTAGTTCCCAATCCTCTCTCCACGCTTGATCCTGTCAACGATCTGTCTGCAACACGGATCCATCAACTGATGGTCTTTGATTGAGATAAAGGATTCGGGAATCGTATGGATAACAAATAACGAGCCATCCTCCTTACATACTCCTACAGGTTCCTTATCCTCACACATCCTAGACAAAGCGTCAGCGACAACATTAAGCTTCCCAGCAACGTGATGGGTAGTAAACTTAAACCTGGATAGCTTCCAAACCCACCGTCCAATTTTCCCTAGTTGTTTCGGGTGATTCCATATCCAGCTGAGGGCCATGTTGTCAGTGTACAACTCAAACTGGCGAAGCTCTAGATAGTCAGCGAACTTGTCGATGCCGAAGATACAGCTGAGACATTCCTTTTCATATATGCTATACTTTCTTTCGGCAGGGCTCAAAGTTCTGCTGGCGAAAGCTACAGGTCTACTTCCCTCGGAAGTCGTTTGAGAGAGAACCGCCCCTAGCGCTACAGAGGAGGCATCAACATGTAGTTGGAAAGGCAGAGAAAAGTCAGGCATGCGTAGCACGGCTGGCGACACTAGGTGGCGCTTAAGCGCAACAAAAGCCTGCTGTTGGGCAGAACCCCAAATAAAGGTGGCACCCTTTTTTTTCAAGGAGTTAAGGGGGTTGGCTAAGTCAGAGAAGTTCGGGATGAACCTAGCGTAGTAGGCGCACATACCTAGAAACCGTAATACCCCTTTTATGTTTTTTGGGGCGGGAAAATCCAAGATAGGCTTAACCCGATCCGGGTCAACGAGCAGGTTACCCTCAGAAATGATATAGCCAAGATATGGGATAGATCTCTTCGCCCATGTGACTTTCTCCGGGTTTACAGTCAACCCAGCCTCGCGCAGGCGCCTCAACACTACCTCAACATGACGCAAATGGTCATCAAAAGATTTGCTGTAGACGCAGATATCATCAAGGTAGTTAAACACGAATTTGTATTTCAGGTCCGCCAAAATATGGTCTAAGACTCTACTCAACGCTTGCCCCCCGCAACTTATCCCTAACGGCACTCGGTTGAATTCGTAGACTTGCCAGGGGGTGATAAACGCGGTAAATTTCTTAGACGACTCTGAGAGAGCACATTGCAGAAAGCTCGCATTAAGGTCAATCAAGCTGTAATATTTGGCTCCGCCAAGATGTTGGAAGGCGGACTCTATGCTAGGCATGGGGTATGGGTCGAACACTATTTTTTTATTAAGCTTTCTATAATCGACAATCAAGCGATGCCCATGACCTTTCCTGGGAATAATGAACGCAGGACTTGCGTATGGGGATTTGGAGGGACGAATAACCTCCTTTCGTTCCAAGTCCATGATAAGATTTCTAAATATCTCGAGTTTGGGGGGTGCACAGGAGTAGGGACCAGATCTAACAGGAATGTGGTCCTGCGCCACAATGTCGTACGGCAAAATGTCGCACTTGCCCCATCTGTCAGTGATGACGTCAGGGAATCGAGCTATCAAACGATCTATCGCTTCACGTTCCTCGACAATGGGGAACAACCTGCGAGGATGGTGCCCAACACAAAACGGAATAAACAAACTAGGTTCAAAACTAAAAGATATTCCTAAGCGTCTAAGGTCAAGTTTGACTCCAGTCTCGAACATGAAGTCAGTCCCTAGAATAACATCAAAGGGAAGTTCTGGCATAACAAAGAATGGACGTTTCCAGGCAAATCTTTCTATCTTAATAGAGAGCACTACTTTACAATCGACCAAGATAGTCTGCCCATTAGCCACGGCGTAAATCTTAGGACCTATCGACCTATAATCGATTTTTGTTTTACCCTCTAACTGGCGCAAGAACTCACGGCATATAAATGAGTGACTGGCTCCAGTATCTAAAAGAGCAACACAATCCTTTTGGGCTACCTGGATCTGAACTATAGGAGTAGGAGCATGTGGTTTAATACAAGTGGGCACGACCGGACCACGACTACGAGCGCGCCCTATAAGTTTCCCGATCTACACTGTCTCTGTACGTGACCCAGTCTTCTACACCGAAAACATCTCATGCGCGAGAGGTCGCGGGGCGCACGGTTGTCAGAACCCGAAGGCCTGAAGTTGTCCCTAGGAGTGTTAGCATCGCGATCGCCCGGTAGTACAGGCGCTAATGACAAGGCCGTATTCATAGGTTCGGGAGTTGAACCCGTGCGTCTGCGGTTTAATGCCGCCGGCGCATGCGCACTTAAATACTCCTGTTCGGCGAGCAGGGTGTTTTCAATCGAAGATGCTAGAGAGAAAGGTTCAAGTACCGTACAGGGCTTACATGTAAATACAAAATGTCGCCTGGTGAGTGGCGACACATTCTCAAGAATAATATCAACGATCTGACTTTCCCCCAGACCACTATTGAGAACTTGAGCTGCCTCTGTGATAGATAAAACAAAATCTCTCAACGATTCGTGGGGATATTGAAACCTGTGAATAACTTCCTTACATAACCTTTCTCTAGCCCTACTGGGTAACAGCGCTTCTAAAATGAGGTCAGTAAGTGATCTCCAAGATAAACCATTTTGAATCCCACGGGAGAACAACTGGGTTAAAAAACCAGAAGTTTTGGCCAAACACAGAATCAAAAATTCACTATCACTCGCTAACTTTAGACAATATGCTCTGTTGATCTCAACCATAAATTTAAACAGAGTAGCGTGATCTTGACCGTCGCAAACAGGGGTCCGATTCAAAATCTCCATAAGTACTTTGTTCTGACATTTAACTAGTGAAGGGGGTGGAGGAGGAGCGGTAGGCGCTAAAGGGGGTGGATTCCCATCCTCAATCCTGTCCATACCCGAGTCAGTCTCAGCCTCCCCAGTCCCGCTAATCTCCCCACATAGCTTAGATCTGAGCTCACCCACAGCAGCATTGGGAGGGAAGGAGACGCCCCTTGAAGTCAGCTCAGCTGTCAACTCGTCCCGGCTCAGGCGGTAGACAGCAGTCTTAGATGTGGTCAAGGTGGACATGGCAGTTGCAGGAGTGGTCTCCATGGTCACGGAGTCATGAAACATAAACAAACAAGAATCAGTACAATATCAATCATCCAACAATACTGCAGACAGGCGGACCCTATTTTCTCTCCTAACTATACCTAATATCCTATTAAGCGCCCCACTCAACTCTGCGAGAGCCGAGTGGCGCAGCTTCTCTCTTGTAACCCCCCCTTCATATGATTTGATAGGTTCAAATTACAATAAATAAAAGGTAGGTAAGTTACAAGAGAGTTTATTTTATTCTACAAACAACTAGCAGACATACAAGAGCGAGGCACTCTAGGAAAGTCGAGTGACTGGCCGATAAGGGCCGAAGTAAACAATAAATAAAGGGGCAAGACCCCAAGTCGTTAAGAGAAAACAGAATGATTAATACCAACGTAGTCATAATTAAATTGACCCTCGCAGAAGGCGACTAACCTAGCAGGAAAGTTAAATACAAGTAATAGGTATAGGTCTACACGACCTGGCGATGCCGACACTATATTGACATAAGTATGAAGTTTTATAATAGACTGCCATTGTAAGGCGCGACAGAGAAAATGATTTACCTAAACCTAACCTGTTACAATAGATCCCAATCAAATTAGTTCAATCTAATTATTATTATTGTAATGACCAATGTGCTGGGTGCACGGGCTCGCGCCCCCCGAGTTGAGTAAAAATTTAAAAAGAATCACTATCGTAACAAATCTTTAACTTTTAGCAAGCAGAACAACTATTTTAAAATAAGTTACACGTTAAACAGAAATAATTAGCGTCCCAAGGTGGCGACATGCTAAAGTTCCATTAGCGCCCCAAGATGGCGCCATGCTAAAGTTCCAACCCGTCCGTGAGGCGGACACAACGTTAAGTACAAAGAAAAAAGCTAGCGCATAAACCATAATGGCTGACAGGCAAATCCTGCAGTCTCAGAGAAATATAGCTATTAGTAATCATGATTTATATTTAAAGTTGAAACTTAAATTTTGAACAATTTAACCCAAACATAATTTAGAAAACGTCGAACAACGACCTACGTCTAAATCTAAGACAAGTGTCTCACCTAATCGAGTGCAGAGAAATGAGTGACATCACTACACAGTCCAGCCGTTATATACTGTACAAAGTCAATCACGTGTTCACAAACGGCGGGAATCACACTGGGACGAAGGGAGAGGGGTGTACGTTGCTTCGACAGAAATCTCGATTATTCTCGTGATAATTTCAAATCACGCGCCGGTGGATGAGTCTTGTTTCACTCGAACACAACCGTCGGCGCATACGGGTTAGCGCATCTTGATGTTCAATTGTCCGAGTCTTGCTCTAATCGGGCCTCGAGCCACGGGCGGTCAGTAAGCCGCGTGATGTTGAGTGGAGTTGAGTGCGTGTGTTTCATGAAGTCGAGATCCAGCCCAGTCAAAGGGGACCAGATCAGGTGAGCCAGATCGTCCATGTTTGCATTATGTCTGTGACAACGTCACAGTTATATATTACATTTAAAACAGCGTAAACTTAAGTTTTCTCATACTATTTCATTTTTTTTTAAATAATTTCTTTTTATCCAACTCGAAACAATATTTTAAACATAATTAAAAGTATTTATTTTTCGTTTTGGAACGCTACTGATTTTGTGTAATATAGTGCACACATCAATACCTTTTAATACAGGCATCGTACTTACTTGAAAAAGAGAAAATTGTTGTCATTTTTGTACATACAATAAATGATTTTATGATTATTTTATCGTATTTTGAAATATTTAACTGAATAAAATATTTTCATCAACTGCGTGTCTGCATCATTGTAAAAAACTTGTTTACCGTTATGTTCAATCATATGGTTTAGATTCGTCTGTCACTATTTTGAAGCTATGTTCGTTAGAAGTTTTTGTGATAGTGGTGTTAATATTTTATTAAGGGGAATAAAACTATAAATAAATTTTGTGTCCGACCTCAAATAAATATATAAATAATATTGGCCTAAATTACTGTGGTTAACTATCACATTAATATATTACCATCTGTTTTCATTACAGTCATCCAACGTGATATATATCAGCTGTTGGCGTAGTGATATTAGGGATTACTTCTAGTAACATTTCGAGCTGTCATCCAGGTAAACTTAGCTCATGAATGACTTATACAGTATATACTGTACATACCTTAATTAAATTTTAAAGATTTAAAGTGTATGTAATATAATAAATACTATAATAAATACTGTATAACAATATATATCAATAGTTTTTACTAAATAATTAATACTCTCCCTCTCTCTCCGTGCATTATATTTGCAGGGCTAACCTTTCTCCCTCCAGGCCTAAACCCTACCAGAGGAAACTGATATCTTTGGTCGTGTGAACCTGGAATAGAAATGGTTCGTTAAATATTTGGATCTTCTCTAGGAGGGTACACTGTGTGCTCCACCAGGGTGCAGTGTGTCTTTTGCCCTAAAAGTGTGTTCTAACAGGGTTTACCACTTAGTGCGTAACCAGTATAAAACCATCCTTCTGATATCAATGTGCGATCTACCAGACCACAGTTCCCACGATGTTATGCATTGAAATCGTGTTCTTCTCTTTACAATTGTTAAAATCTATAGAGATGGTTTAGTAAATTATACTGTCTCAGTTAAACGGCCTAGTAAATATATTACGTGGTATTGTAAGGTTATTCGATTGTTGGTCCAAAATACAAATTTGTCATCACCAGATAAGTCCGTTACACTGGTCAGGAGTGCTTACCACCTTCCCAACTGGCTGCTAATATTCTTTATTTTCTACATAACTAAAATACTTTCTTATATCCCCAAACAAACTTTTAAATGGCGAACATAGTGACTGATTTCCATTTGTGATTAATTAAGGGTTCCTAGGATATTGTTCCCGGGGTCGGTAGCTCACTCGGTGATACTTTATTTCGTCACCAGAGAGGCGGTCACCTAGTTAGCACCACTGGTTCCATGTAACAATGTCTTGTACACCATCATAAGCTACCATCCCTGATTAGTCCGAATAAACTCTTTCGACAACATGTCTTATTTACACGTTACAAGGAAGTATTACAGATGTGTAATAGCTTAATATTTAAATAAAATATAATCAGTAGCGTACGCAGGATTGTGAAGTGAGGGGCAAGGGGAGGCAGAAAGAGGGTTTGAGGGAGGTTCCCCCAACTGCTGGAGGCAATTTTTTTTAACCATTATATACACTTATAAGCTTTTAAAATGAATTTTTTTTTTTGTATTTGTTAACTTGATCATTGATATTTGTAAACAATAACCTTAATAAGAAATGCTGGTACTAAAAGAGAGGTAAGGTGTTAATCCTACTCAACAAAGAATACTATTTTCAGAGCGTGAAGATATCCCACTTCCATTACATGAAAGATAGTCCACTCTTATGAAATAAATACGTTTGGTGATTGATATAGAGACTATTTCTAATCACCTGATATGTTCTTTACTCAAAATGTTTAACTAGTCATATAGCCCCCTACCCCTTTCAACACCCAATTTTATTTTCTCTTCGGATCTGCGTAGATCTCAGGGCATTCCCAAACTACGGTAAGAGGGCTTGACCCCCTCAAGCACCGCCGTGGGTACGCTACTGATTATAATATAGGAAAATTCAATGTGTAAAAATAATATTTAGCTAAATCGAATCATATTTGTTAGAAACATTATAGTAATATAATTCCTTTTTAAACAAGTAGGCCTAAATATAAACATATTTTATTATATAGGTCTATTATTTATTTGGTACGTTTTCACACCAAATCTATGAACACCTTATCTTAGGATGAGTTTACAATGAGGGTCATTTATAGAAAATGAATCTTCAATAGTGTAGAGGGAGACTATTCCAAAACCACAATGATTATTATTTAAATAATTGGGACGTTCCACGGCGCATTCGTTTTCTGTCACGACGAAATATTAACTTGTCATGGTACCCAAGAGAAAAGTCGTTTGGTGTAACTTTATTGCTTTTACTAGTGATAAGGTTAGTAGTGGTCAGCGTATGTTTGGACGTTTTGTGATTTTTGTGCAAATTTACAGCTTGACAGGACCACCGGTACACGGGTAGATATCCCGACATGCCGGTATGATTTGGGTCGCCACAACTTTTATAAACTAAAATAAAGTTATCCACTCAATTCTAAATGATTGTTTTTATTGATGTTTAATCAAAGATCCAATGATTTGGTCCAAAGGTGACCAGAATACATCATTTGTGAAGATATACGATGGCATTAAATGTAAAACCTCGTTTGTTGTATGTTGTTTGTAATCTACACAATTAGAGGGTAGAAGATCATTTTACAAACTTAATATATATTAAAATTAGATGCCCAACTAATTATTGTCTAGTCATTTAGAAGATTTTTTTGGTCTGTCATGATCGTAGAAGCTGATGTTTTAAGTATAATTAATCGCGATGTAATAATTGATAATGTAGCTGAAATTACCTTGGGGTTATATTTAATAATAATAAAAATATAGATAATTTACCTCACCAATTCAGCTAACGCTTAAACAAACCTTCAGTGGTATTTATGGGGTCATCAGATTTGTAGTCCCGGGCCACTTGGAACCATCAAGTAACCCCTGCTGCCCAATGACCTTGTTTCATGACATTACTAACCCTGTGATAGTAGCGTTACTACATTGACTAATTTATATAAACTTGATATAGATAGATAGTTAGGTGTAAATAATCCCAAGACCTCCCCAGGAAGACGCAGGTGTCTTATTTCCCAAATAAAAATCATTGGATACAATCAGCGCTGTATACTTTAGCTACTATTCAGCTTTCTGACCTTCAGAAATACGTAATTTAATATAAAAGTGGTTGGTTCTGCAATGGAAATAAGTGAGGGACTCTTCACACAAAGATGACCTTTTTTCACCTGTCCAGATTATTCGCAAACCGCAATTAATTACTCTAATGTTCTAGAGATGATAAAGGTAGAATTATAGAAAATGTATATATTTATTAGTGATTATTTAGTAAAGAATAGAAATATTACGATGGATTAGTTCATGGCGAATATAAAGTAGATACTTCGTATGACAAGTAATTTGGAAAATGCATATTTTATTACGTTCAACATTATATAACATTTCTTTACACTATCCTACAAGTATTTATACTGTCTATCAAAATGAGATCACATAGCTCGACGTATGAATATGAAAGTAGTTTTATTTACCTTTGTAGCTCTCAAATATTATTCATCCAACAGTGTTCTTACTACACCGTAGACTGTTATTCTTATAAGAAACCTTCTGAAAGGATTTTTTTTATCTACAAGAATCCCTTTATATAGTAGAGTTCTAGTAATAAAAATAGCCTTCCAGATAGTTGAAGTAAACAAATCTGGCTATAGTGATACTTGTGAGGGGAAAATTAAGAACAATCATTTAAGGTTAGTAGTTTGTCGTAATGGTCACCGCATCGACTCGAATAGATGTCTATCTAAGGCGTAAAACTGGAATATACTAAATATTTCTAAGCTAGAGTCCTATATTTATAAATAGTATATAGTTGAAACATTACCTCCCATAGTAAAATATACGTCCTCTCTAGACTTCACAATGTTAAATAACGAGAGTTGATGCTAAACCAACCTCTTCAAAGCAGAAAGTTCAAAATTCTAATTGCTGTTTGCGTAGTGCCTTTATTAACGAATCGAAGTTTACCTTAAATCTAGCCAAGTCTTATTGGTATTTAAGGTTGTATGGAACGGGATACGAGAGAAGCCAGTGTTTTTGGAGTTTTTATGGCAAAACATTATTTTGGACAAAATAAATCAAATATTGCGATAGTACAAACATAAAATATAATTTTCTTCAAATGGTGACCTCAAAATTTATTGAATATCTATCAAGGGTGTCCTAGAATTTAATGACAACTTATTCTATTCATTTAAATAGTTTCTTATCTAATGCTGCTATGCTCATGACTGATATTCAAGAAATATTGATATCACCATGTGAAGAAAATTAAACTCTTACGTTTATACTGGAGCAATATGATTTATTTTTATTTTAGCAAAAAAAAGTTTTGTCATAAAAACTGAAAAAACACTGACCTTTTCTCGTGTTTCCTTCCTTCCCACCCACCTTAACGGTAGTAACAAGTAAGAATAAGATTTTTAAATTCTGTATTTTTCTTACTGAGATATTTAAAAAAAAAAACGTACCATCACACTCTCTAGCCTGAGGGTGTCAAGATAGTTTTGAATTATTTTTAACTTTTTCTTTTGTTGAGTAATCTTGTGAATGTGGGGAATGCCAGGCCTCCACCGTGGTTCGGATTCCACGTTAAACTGTAGGTCCTCCATTTCATCTCACAATCACCCTACCATTACACATTAGCGTAAGTGCGTATAACCCGAACGGGTAGTAAGACGCGGTGCTAATAATAATAATAATAATAATAATAATAATAATAATAATAATAATAATAATAATTTTTTGAGTAACCATTTGAGTTCTCTGACCAACCAACTTTTGTTTTGTCCTAAAATAAATGTGTGTTAGGACTTTCTCTAACATTGTTATTGATACATAAAAACACTATATTCTGAAATGAAGTTTAATTTATATAATAGTAAATCCTCAATAAACGTTAAATAAACACATTGTTAAAGTACAAAAATAAATGTTATGCCCGTAAACATTGTTTATTTTAGAACAAAAGCTTAAAGGTATCAAGAGATTACAAAAATGGATTCACAACTAAAACATATCATATTAAAAACAATCCAATTGTGATTTGAAAACCCATAAATATGATTGCGATCTCGTGGAGAAGAACATTGTTGTATGATGATAAACCTACTAATCATGTCCACGTTAAACGAGGTCAAGTTAAAATTATATGCTCAGACTTGAGTCTTCTCGTCTTCTAGCATTCATTCAAAGCATACGTTACTTGTAGCTTGTACTTCTGGCCTCTGGTATACATTACACACCCCTGAGTTCTACTTCCAGTGTGGCTCGTCGCACGCTCTCTCTCTCTGTCCAACCCACTTCCAGGTCATGTTCCCCTCTCCGTCGCACATCCGTGTTCTCCACTTCCTCGGCCCACTTACCACTAGCGCTATAGGCGGCGCGCTACTTCCACTTACCACTAGCGCTCCAAGCGGCGGGCCACTTCTCAGCCTGGCGCGACTAACCTGCCTGTCTCACTAGAGTCACGGTACTGGTCTGAAAGATAGACGTACCGCGACATCGCTCAACTTACCGGAACTTGAGCAGATTTGAATATTTCACTCAACAAACAAACACAAGAGGTTCCACCAGCGTTGCCCAAAGAGTATTCTTGAACATAAATACATTCAAGTACAAGTTGAAAATTGACACCTGAATTGGAGAATGAACCCAGGACGTTAGGCTTAACACGTGAATTCACTTATTACTGAGCTTTCAAAGTTCATCCTGCGCCAAGAGTAGGTTAGTGGCGTGCTAAACCGCAGGTCCTAAATTCAATTTTTGGATACAGTTGGAGTTAAAAGAAAAAAAAATAGAGATTTATGTGAGTGCATGGTAAATAGCCCAAACTTTTAAACATACAGCTCAAACGGATAGTAGGGCTACGACACAGCATCAACGAAATTTAATATATTATTTGTGAACAATTTTTTAAACAGGCTCAAAAAGAAAGATCACTTGAATAGGGCCTACTATTAAAAATGATATAACTAGTTAAGGTTTTATAAATTCAGCTTGTTTCCCTTTTTTTAATGAGCTATTTGGAAACATGGTTTATTTATTTATCTTAATTATGTTGACTTTATTTAAAATTAGACTCCCTGTATTCTATAGTCGTACGAGGCAGCGAGTCTAAAGCCCGACATTTCCTCGAGCTTCTTATCATTATTGATCTCTTATGTTTAAAACCGGGGTTTTAATGGCTTGATCTAGGCAGTATGGATAGAGAAGGTAGGTTAGAGGAAGTGCACCCGGATTAGCATGGCTAGAGGCTGGGAAATCAGGGATGTATCATAAGTGGTAAAGCATCACCAATGCACCCAGCTGAGATTCGAATCCCGACCTCTCCAGAAAATAAAACCCAGTATCCGTCAATGGTGACGGATTGCAATGAGAGCCTTAGATCATGGATACTGAATTGAGGGTCCCGTATTCAGTTCTCGGTATAGCTGATAAACGTATCGGTGAAATTAAGGCGTCATGCTTAAAGCTTCAATGATTTGTTTGGACAAATTATATTCTGTTAAAACTAAATACAGCTGTAATATAAGAGATTATTCGGAGTCTACATTAAAACTTTGGAACCGAACAGCTTCAAGGCAGTGGTTAGTAAGTCACCGAGATCTATTTTCATGTCTAGTAGTATCTAGAAGCCACCACGTTTCTTGTTTTCATCTATATTAATCTGTTTCAACCTCATTGACAGGTTGTATAATTTACTCGGTAGAAGTTCCATTCAACTAACTCGAATGTATGTAAGTGTACAGCACGACAGAAAATAAAATATAAACATATCTGAAAATATTCCTCTGAGTAAAGGCAAAACATATTGATTAAAAATTGTACCAATAACAAAGGAAGCGTGAAATTAAATTAACACTAATTTTTAAACAAAAAAATCATGTTTACCTAAAAAAGAGCTAATGTTTATAATTGAATAAAAGTAAGTTTATATTAAAGTTATTAAATTAGGTACTAGTTTTATTTATTGAAATTCACAAATTAGTTGTGAAATATGTTGAAATTCGGGGTATATAAAAAAAATTAAATGTCAAATAAATTTTTGACATCAATAACAATAAACTATGATGGGTTCCATAGATAAGAATAGTTATTGTTATAACCGTTTAGCACAGATATTTTTAAAAATCTCCATTTTTCACAGCTGTGATATGTTCATTTCTCTTTCTTACATTATTCTAAATATTCCTACTTAGTCAATTTTCCAAAATTTGATTTATATTATACAATATTTCAAGAAATATTGAGAATTATAATGACAATGAAAGGCCCTCTTAATTTAGAATTTAACCTAACGAGAGCCTCATCTGAAATTCTGTTTTAGAGAACGGCATATTCTATAACCATCTTTGATCTTTTCACTATTTTGTAAATGATCAAATTGGATTATTTGAAGTGAAAACTAGTTGTTCCTCCTAATCGAAAACTTAACGCTTGTTGTGGCGTGAATATTATTTCTGTTAGTAGGCCAGCAAGCATGTTCTATGCCCACTCAACTTGACAGTTACGGCTGGGTGGTCACGTCGTGAAATATACTCCGTGACGAGACAACTTGATAGACCTACTTCTCACAACTGGCTGAGATAAGGCGACGACTCATTTCTTGGAATAAACCTGAGTCTTTCTTACTTTGATATAACCAGCTTTTAAATTGGGTATTAGACCTAACATTATATCAATGTTTGGGTTTTTTAAAAATCTAGAAAAAAATTGAAAAAAATCTTGAATCTAATTAAACTTGTATATTTTATAAAATTAAAATTCAAACTCCCCAATTTTTTAGCACCATGTCTTATTACCTGTTATGTATTAATTAATTACGCTAGTGGTTTTAGGGATGAATGTTATATTTAGATGACGTGTACTCACATTTGCATGGAGGGAGAGTGGAAAACCATCTTGGAAAAAAAACCTTCAGTACACCCAACCAAGATTAGAACCTCGATCTCCCCGTCATCAGCATTTTAGTCTACTGCGAGAGTAGCGCCTTAGACCGTGAGGCCACTGAAGCGTGTCAAACTTCATAATACTTAACAATTCTTCCGTAGCCTTTGTATTCACCCAACCAGGATACTCACGTTTTATTACGCTAATGGAGTAATGCTGGTGAGGTAGACTTTAGATGAAATGTACCAGAATTCACGTGGAGGGAGTGTTAGCATTTTTTAAAATCTCAATTCATTTCCGGAGAGGATTTAAGCATCGACCTTTCACGTGTATTCCATACATCCACCGAAGTGGGTATATCCACAACAAATAAACGTTTGGAGAATTGAGAGATTCAGGCAATATTGTCAATTAAAAAAGAAATATTTAAAATAATGAAACTCATATGCCATATCAAAATAAAATATAAACACCATAATCCTTTACAAATACATCGTAATTGCTAATAATATACATGTCTACAACAATAATTAATTATTTATGGGAGCGGTAAAATGGGTACACATTATCTGTGGACCATTCAGTATAAAGTTGGCCATTTCAAATACCTTTTGCATCTAACAAATTAAAAGCTATAAGGTTTTGATTTTTGTCATAGTGTGGTTTTATTTTAAAATCGATTACAAAACTATAAAATTACTGGAAATATTTAATGAAATTGTGTATACATAGTTTGAGATAATATAATCTTCAAAAGTTAAGACGTTCTCTCTGGAGATTGTCAGTACCAATCAAAAGTATTTACAATAATATATTACTTGTGTGTACGCCCTATTTTTATCAGACTACCAGGTGGAGTATGAGTATTAAGTTTTCCCTTGAGTACTATTATTAGTACAAAATTTACTCACTATAGCGTAAAATATTTGATCAAAGTCGAACTAGCCAGTGGGAATAAATAAATATATTAGAAGGTAATTATTAAACTGGTAAAATATGTATTATTTTGTCCATAACAAAGTGAAGTCAATGACCCGACTCATTAATAATAAGCTGACTTGTTAACTGTCTCATTCACATAATAACTACCAATAAACCAGACCTTTATCTACCTGACTAATTGGACAGTTACAATATAGTGGAATCGTGGTAGTAAAGTGGGTTCAGAGAGCTAAAAAATATACAAATTATCTTCCAATATTTACAAAATGTATCTCTTCTCATTCTAATGGTGTTAATGTGAATCTTCAGAAGGTGCAGATGTTGGTCTTATAACTTGACGTATCTTTGTTTACCCTGTAAGTCAGCAAGCTTGCCGTGCATTGTTCCACTATTGCATAGATTATAAGAAAGGGCCATATATAACATAGTTAGTCAGGGCAGATATAGTGTACATGAGAATAGGTTTGACTGATTTAGGAACTATTAGAACCTCCCTTCCCATAACTATCCCACTATATGTACTTCACAAAGTCTATATTGTCATGGCCGCTATAATATATTATAAAATGTTTGAACTAATTAAACTATATGAAAGTGTTAACCTGGCACTTGTTTCTGATTGTTAAACAAAAATAATAAACAATGATAGTTCCTCACTTTGGCACTTACTTCCCACCAAGTGAATATTTTACTTAAGGAATGTTCAACATGATTAGTTTTAAGATAATTACATACTAATTTTGTAATATAATTACTTTAATATACTAATTCAATATTACCTGCTTCAGTGGCCGCACGGTCTAAGGCATCACTCTCGCAATAGAACGGACAACCAATCACAGGGAGATTAGAGAGTTCAAATCCCGTTCAAATGTATTGAGGATTTTTTTCCAAAATGGCTTCCAACTTTCCCTCAACGCAAATTCGGGTACAATTAGTATAAGTTATATCTTTCACATCCCTGCCTCATCGGGTCAATTAAAATGCGTACAGCTTGGATGGTTGTAAACAACAACTGTATAATTAAGGTTATTGAGCTCATATATCTTGTTGTGAGTTCTTGGAGCCACCAACAATACCTGTGCTCGAACCTGGACCCATACATTCTCTAGTCGGTCAACTTCCTCTACAACTCAGTCTCAGAATATGACCGTTCGTTAAGGGTGCCAAATGGGAGATCATTGAGACGAGTTAAAGATGTCTAGCAATCCCGGATTATTTAGCACGTTTATTTGATATTATTTAATACCTTATCAATTAAATGTAGGAGAAAATTATCAAAAGGTTTCCATTCAGTTAAAAAGTTTAAATATTTTGAGTTTAAAATTTAAGAAAAATATAACTAACGACACTTTACACGAAAATGTGTACTTTTTGAAATTAAAGCTAATGGATAGAAACCTAGATACAGCCTTCCTCTATCAAAGAAAGTCATGTTTTGATTGGGTCACAACTGACAATTTTATGAAACTGTTAACTTTGGTTTAGTGTAAGTTATTACACATTTTATAAAATAAATAGTTTAAACTTTATTGTTTCTCAGAACTTTCACCTACATTCATTTTTATGAAAACCATATTAATAAATATCAAACTACTTGATAAATAGTCCAAGATTTCTAAACGTCTACAATGCTTCTCATTGCTCTACTATGCACCAGCCTTAACATAAACTATTTAAGAGCTGTTCCTGTTAAACGTGTTCGTAGATTACTTTACAAAATAGTAGTTCGGCCCACAGCTCTCTAGCGTGGCTCACTCTTAATATTTAATAGGAAAGGAACATTGGAAACAATAACAATGATTGTAAATTCAACAAGTAAACAATGTATTATAACGCACAGCACACAACATATTCTAAAGAGTTACAGTTCACAAAACAGTAAAAGCAATGCTATTAAAAAAACTTCTTCAATGCTACAAAATAATTATTTAGTTTATAAAACTTACTTTTTATTATCTGCACCACCAATACAACATACTGAACAAAACGTTAGGACAATGGAAAAAATTCACGTTAGCACAAATATGGGGATATTTTGGTAACATATTTTTTTTACCGTCTTAAATCATTATATTGTGATGCAGTAATACATTGTGTCTTATTAATACACATACAAATTATTTTCAAACCTCATAAAATTCGTTGTACATGTCTGCGTCAAATTTGTTTGTTTATTTATATAAATATATTTCACGAAGGAAAAGTGTGAAAAGTTTGAGTATGTACAAAGTATAAATAATATAGTATATACAATGAATAAGAAATCATTCAAAAACTATAACAGTGTGAAGACTCAATCTTGAAGCTGTGACCATTATTTATTTTCAGTCCATTAATTTAACTCGGGAAGACATAACTTACATCATATTTGTCATTTAAATAGAGAGGGAAATCTTTGTTATACAGTTGGTAGAGGTGCAAAAACTCTTTGGCTAACCTGAGACTAATTTCGTTCCAGGCTTGTTCAATCCTAAAGTCTGGTTCCTCATCCACACTTGATCACTTGGCATTCACTCTATGAATCACTCGATATGCTCGTGATTTAAACGGCGGTTTCACTTATCAATAATGTTAGTAGTAAGATTGCACTTTATGAGATGTTTGTGTTAAATTATTATTACTGTACATACATTTTTATAGATAATAATCACAGAAATAAAAGGAATAAAAAGTGACACTCATTAATGTTTAATGAGAATCGTTCATTCGGAGATCTGTATCGTGCAGAAAGATTCTACACAACGTCTGCTGGATTTTGGTGGTGATTTACTTATTTAATTAAATAAATACTTATTTGTTGACAAAATATTGGCATAGAAATGTTTCAAGCGTGTTTGATTTCTTTAAAGTGGAAAATTCAAAATCATTAGCTTCTATTTTATCATTTAAGATTTTGTTTATGAATACCATTCATGCCGTAAGTTGTTCAAACAATTGGGGCACAAAATCAAATTAATTTTAAAACATATTTTAGTTTACCAAAAAAATAAATATATTAATAATGCAGATTTTTATTTCTCAATTAAATAGGAATATTATTATTATTTATGAAGGTATAACTTTTGTAAAATTTCCGAGCTATTGTGCTAGAATCTAATTTTTTAGAACATTGTGAAATGTCTTGGTCAATTAAAATAGCTATAATTTTGACTAAGATTTCTTAGATAATATATATATACAAGCCATGACTTATAGTATGTTGCAGTGGAATCTGTAATAATTTCCAAAAGTTAAGTTGTAACCATTTAAAAAATAATAATTTAACTTTCGGTAATAGTTTTGCACATTTTTGTTTCTGGCGAAAATTCTTTATAATGCACGTTTGATAATTTAAAAGCTAAGATTCTATAGAAAAAATTCCAAAAATGTTGACCAAGAATATGTTATTATTATTATTATATACAATATCAAGGTTTTGCATAGCTTGTGTGATTTTTAATTGATGTTTCATAATTCATCAGCTAAAGTTCTGTATAAGAAGCTTGGGTGTATACTTGATAAAATGCGTTCAACTTATATGCATAGAGCTCATATTATTTTCTTGCAGCAAGTTAGTAGATTTATTCTCATAGTCAGTAATTATAGTACTTTGGGAAAATGGTACCCACACAATATCATTTGAGTTCAACGACTTTCTTAGCAAAGTAGAGAATACTGCCCCTTTTATGTTTCGTTTTGGCTTTAGATTTATTCAGACGCTACTTAAAGAGTATATTTAATTTGTATATTTGTAGCAAATACATTTTACTATCGTAAAAGTGTCCACAAGATACTTTCAATCAAGGCTATTTTATTTAACAGCCGAATACCTTCTCTTGTGATAAAGATGAGAAAGTGATAATCTCAAATTGAGTTTATAGTAGTCCTAATTGTAATAATAACCATATTGCAACTATCACAACTCTTCTAAAACGAATGCTTTGCATAGTTTCAGCTCTGTAGTACTCTCTGCTTATCCATAACTTTCTCAAAATATTAAAAAAATAATTTACTATAATAGTAGAGATTGGTGCTTCGCAAGAACAATGCTGAGAAGTGAATTCCACTTCACTTCTGAATCGTTATAGAGGTAAAGCTTTATCACCGTTGGAATTACTTAATTGTGTTTTGCCATTATCAACTCAACGATCTGTTCTATAGCGTGAAGACATATTTATTATGAAATACAATAGGGTACGATGAAAATATTGTGTAATACTCTCTCTAACTTTCTTTCCTGCACAGTCCAATACTTTATCAACACAATATTTGTCCACTCCTACCTTGTTGTTCAAACACCTTCATTTTCATTCACGCGTCTCCTCTATCTTTCATATCATTGACTTGCTGAGATGATGTCTCGAGAAGGAATAGCCACTTTATCAAAAATTAGTTATTCAAAACGACACGTTTATCACTCACCTAGGACGTATCAACGACCTATCATATTATAACCAGAGTCATGGAGTCCAGTTTGGGTCTCAATCCCTTCCAATCCTCTTGTGGATTTGCTGGTGCTTGATAAGATGGGCCTTCTGACGGAAAGCCTTCCCACAAACTTCACACCTGAAAGGTTTCTCTCCTGTGTGTGTTCTAAGGTGGACCTTGATGTTGGACTTGTTGAGGAACCCTCTGTTGCAGATCGTGCACCTGTGGACAGGCTTCTCCTTACCGAGTAGCCCCCCACTCCCATCCGCTGCATACATGATGCCCTGTTGCTGTTGTTGCTGTTGCTTTCGGTTCCGGTTCCTGTTCTTGTTCTTGTTTGGTGTCGTCGTTGTAGCGGTGGTCGTGTGTGGGTAATTCCCGTGCATCCCACTGACGAGTCCGTCCAAGGAACTGCCGTTTAAGAGGAGATCCGGTGAGGGCATGCCACTACTCTTCATCCCCCTCATGTGACCATAGTTAGGCCTGTTACTCCTCTGATGGACACCGTATCGTCCATTTATGAGGAGGGTGTTGTCAGTAGTGCTGACCACGTGACCGGAGGACTGCCCGTCGTCGTGTGGGGAATGATGAGCTCACCAGAGCTGTTCAGGTACGATGTAGAGGAAGATGGCGATGGGCAATCGGACATATAGGAAGGCTCGGGTTTAATTCCACCGTTTGACATAGTGGAAGGCCCGTTTTGAAGTCTGCTCTGTAAGAGAGACATTTGGGATTGTTGTGTGTTGTAGGAATGGTTATTGTTGGAGGAGTTCTCTCGTTTTAGTATCTGCTGCATTGGTTGATGGAAGTTATTCTGCTGTTGTTGCTGGTGGTGGTTTTGTGCAAGGAGAGATTGTAGGGTGGAAGTGGCCACGTTAGGTTCAGGAGACGTCGAAACGACAAATTGGGAACTAGCTACAAATTCTTGTAGACTCTCGGCTGAAATTATCGCTTTCCCACCACCCTGACATACGCTATCACCGGAACCGCATGCGTTATCTATCCACGCACCAAGGTCCATCCAACTGTCCCTGGACCCCGAGGGATCTTCCCCTGATAGACCGTCGACCACTTGCGGCACAGTAGTATCTGCCGCAATGGCAGACCCTATCAACGCGGCAATATCCTCAATGTCTGGAGCCATCAAATGACTATAGTCAACGTACTCAGATTTAATACCGTCGACAGTTGAGGAGGATACAATGGGTTGGTCTGTAGTGACGGTGTAGTAGAGCGTCGCACCACTTGTGTTGGTAGTTTTGCACACCAAGTTGTTGTTGGTGACCTGAGTGTTGTTGTTGGTCTCCGATGCAGGATGAGGGCTCGGTGGAGATTGGGGCGCAGCTGCTATGGCATGATAGTGGTGTCCTGGGATGCCATTGATGCTGAGATGCCCCGTGTAACCCGTGAAAGGTGGTAGGGGCTTCAGTTCGGCGAGGTTAGAGTTACTGGAGCATGGCGGAGAGCTCTGGGTGCACGTAAGAAGAAGGCTGTCAAGGGCATCCATTGTCGCCTTGGTGGAAGTATCGTCGTCCGTTGTAGAATCCATATCGAGCTTATTGTCCAGCAGGAAGTGGTCACCCACACCACCCCGATGTCCGCGGCGCCTCCCCAGAGCAGCATTGTGTCAGTATCACCACCCCCTGAGTATTTCATGGTCCCTGAGCTGTTTGGGGATGTAGGGGTGGTGGGGCGCCGCGGTCGGGGCACAGCCACGGAGGATCCAGGTGAGCAATTGTGGCTCCTCTTTCAACACTACCCTTTCTCTCACACTAGTAATGTACACTTCGTTGCACTAAACACTGAATACTTACGATCGGAAAGTAGCAGTTTAATAAAAAGAAAACCACTTCCCTCCAACTCAAAACAGATTGATAGAGCAAAGAAGAACAAAATGGATCTAGAAGAAAGAGAAGCTATGAGAGTATTTTCAACAATTTGTTTTCACTTTTTGGGCTCTTACTCTTTGGTTTTCTGTCAAGTAAAACCAATAAAATATATTCCCCTGGACAAAATGTTTTGACGTTAAGAACCGGGCCCCCGTCCTGTCCACATCCTCACGAAGTCATGAGAAATATTAACCAAGGAGATCGTTGATTTTTTGTCATTTTGTGATCTTCCATGCTTCGCCAGACTTGGGAAAGGTAAACGCCACCTGTAATAACGAGAATACAAACCAATTAGTGAGATTGAACGATGCTATAACTTTGGTAGAAATGACAGGAAAGAGGAAGAAAGATTTGCATGAAAGAATTGGAAGAATGTTGTTTTCAATGAAAAGGTACACAATGTGTTATTATAATATCAGGACAGCATGTGAAGAAGAACTCCATTTAAAAATACAAAATAACGGCACTTAGAAATAAATCAACTAGCCCAAAGTCGTAATAAGCTTAGTAATGAAACTTTAGCATGAAATTTAAATAATATATATTTATATAGCATACATGAAATTAAATCTTCAAGACAAATAAAATATTATTCCTAAATAAATACAATTATTTACATATGTAGGTTATATATATATATAATTTTATTAAAAAAAAACACTAAAATATCAGTTGTCATAAAGGGTCTGCAATTTAAAGTATTTTTATGGTATTTTAGTTTAGCCTCCTTTAAAACAAATAATTGTCAAGGTAAATTTTTCATATTAATGTAAATAGAACATTTAATCTCAAAAGTTATTGCAAATTAGAATTATTTGATTAACTATCAATTATTCAAAATATTTTTTATCAATGATACATTCCAAATATAAATAAAGGATTATGATTAATGGAATATTACACAAATATTTAAATACTATTAAATACTGTATCCTATGAAGAACATGATACCGAATTTTTTTTAAATCAAATTCTTATATTATATTTAATATTTATCTTTTAAAAAATTGTCTAAGTAGCACACAGTCAATAGTAACACATTACAAATATGAGTGAATGAAATGAAAGGACAGATATTTGGAAGAATTTTAGTTCCTTCTTTAAATGGCTTGACAATAAAAAGTGAGTACAGTTTTCTTTGTGCATGATAGGGTGTCTTATTCACGTGAATATGGTTTTAATTTCTATAATAATGTTGTTAATAGGCGTGGATATGATGTGGATGATGAAGCCACACGTTGGAAGTTAAAGGGGGTGGAATTAAACCCTCCACCCCCCTAAGAAAATGTTTGCCCACAATCTCCTGTATTCTTCCAATCAGTGTTTCACTGTTCAGAGTCCCTATTCTTAGCTTATGGTTGGTTGTCAGTAATTTTTTCGATCCGACCTTTTACTACGTTTTCTTGAGTATGGGTTTATTTGAGCCAGTGGCTTACCAGGCCTGCCGTTTATAGGCCCTCAGTTAGACCTTCTCTTGGTGGTAACCTTCCCTAACTGAGGCTATGGGTGCTAATGACGATTTAGCTCATCGTCACCAACCCTAGGCAACTGGCCAGATCCTGTTCCAAGCTAGTTGGTTTTGGGTCTGACCATCGCTCGTTGTCACCTGACCTGGTTTCAGCTGGGGTTCAACCCAACCTCCCCACCAGGTTACTCAGATCCCGGGGTACACCACTTGGCGGTGTGATCAGGAATGAGTACTCACCGATACGAGTTAATATTAATAACCCGCTTCGGTGGCCGCATAGTCTAACGCGCTACTCCCACAGTAGACTATACTGTTGTTGACGGGAGATCGAGGTTAGCATCTCGGTAGGGTGTACTGAGTGTGGTTTTTACTCAAATGGGTTCCCCTCACCCTCCACGCAAATTTGGGTACACATATTATTAACCTAACTTTCCAATTCCTTAAAACCATTAGCGTAATAAGTATAAGCGTATAACCCGAACGGTTAGTAAGATGCGGTGCTAAAATACATACTTAAATAATCTTAATATTAAACAATTCGTTCCAAACACGCTATCGGTAATTTGTAAAGCAGTTACCTTGTCTCGGTCTTAATAACTTACCCCAGCAGCGATAAGAGTGACAATCTCCTAATGAACTGTTGTTCCGTCAACACGTCCGAGGAAAGATACCGCGAGACACGTGGGTTTCAGAGACTACAACAAGCGGTCAGAACACGAACCTTTTGACTACCGGTGACTTGGTAGTTCGATAAGAACCTAGCCTTTAAAGCAGGACAGAGCCAGATAATAGTACAAGGGGCTTATAAGAGGATTTCCGTGAGAAAATGTGTCACAAGCGTTTGAACTCGCTTCGTTTTTAAGTGGGACACCGACCAATTAATACGATACCATTATTTATTAGCGGTCTGAATTTTAACTACGCCTCTTTGTAATTAGGAAATAATAGTCAATTTATGAAAGAACGTAGTTTTAGCTATGTTAAAGTAATGATGCTGATCACTTAATTTTAAATTAAGTCAAGATAAATAGTAAAAGTAACTTTAACAGTTCGAAAGAGTTCGCCACACTGCCCGTGTACTTGACTTTGGTTCAATACTCACCAACTCCCTGAACCGATGGTGGGTAGGTGGTTGAGGAGGGTGATAGAGGGGAGGGGAGTTAAAGGAAGGGGGCCCACACACCTGTTGCAGTAAAACACTTGAATAAGTATCAAGCCAAAGATTTAAGGATTATATTTTATTCCAGTTAGCTTTCCACAAAGGTTTTGATACAGAGTACAATAAATATTCTTTTAAGCTCAGATTAAATAATAAAAGGTGAATATTATACTATACGTCGTGTGCTTTTTCAATAATTTGATCCCAATAGTGTGATATGATAGATTGTAATTTCTGGCTTTAGCTCAATATTCCAGTGTTCTACTTAATTGAATTCACTCTAATTAAAATATTATCTTTGAACCACTTGTTTAGTATTTATTTGAATTATTATCCTTATATACATATATACATGCACGAACCCACTCACGAACCTGTTGAGGGGGGAAGGGGGATTTATATATTTACATAAAGAGATAATGACTTGAAAGAAAAAAGAAAATTCTGGGAGCTGAAAGAGGAGGCAGAGAACAACGCGCATTGGAGGGAAAACTCACTCACAAATTGAATTAGCCTGTCGCAAGACAGAACACCCAATAATAATAATAATAATATTTTAGAGAGATATAGGGCACTGCTTTCAGGCTATTTGTATTTAATTACACTAGCCCAATCGATTAAGGATGAGGAAGATCAAATTTATAATAAACTAACGGTATTGGCGTGGAAGTAGAGTGGAAAACCATTTAATACAAAACGCTTTCAAATGCCTAGCTGAGGGTTCGAACTCTGATACGTGTCACTATCAAACAAGACTAGATGAGAGTGATGTTTGTTTACTGATAGTGTCCACCAATGCATGGTAAAGTGTTTTTATATATATATTGTGTGTATGGGATGTAGGAAACTTGAGAAAAGGCGAGTGTTTTTGTAGTTTTTATATAAAAACTTTTTTTTGTCAAAATAGATTAAACCTTGTTTCTATGCAAACCTAGAGTTTAATTTTCTTCACATGGTGACCTCAACAGTTGTTGAATATGGGTCGAGTTTAGTGACAACTTTTTCTCTTCATTTATTATTATTATTATTATTATTATTAGCACCGCGTCTTACTACCCGTTCGGGTTATACGCACTTACGTTAATGTGTAATGGTAGGGTGATTGTGAGATGAAATGAAGGACCTACAGTTTAACGTGGAATCCGAACCACGGTGGAGGCCTGGCATTCCCTACATTCACAAGATGTCTTGTCAGAGGTGAAGGAAGGGTTTGGTAACCAGATAAATCTGTACTGGGACCGAGGATTGAACCCCGGCCGCCAGCACATAAGTCTGACACCTTACCCCTAGACCACCAGGTCACCCTTTCTCTTCATTTAAAAAGTTTGTCGTCTGATGCTGCTATGCTCATGACAGATATTCAACAACTGTTGAGGTCACCATGTGTAGGAAATCAAGCTCTAGGTTGACACTGAAGTAATATTTGATTTTAAAATAAAGTTTTTCTATAAAAACTGCAAAAACACTGGCTATTTATCTCGTCCCCTACATCCCCGCCTCAATGTCCGCTAATCGTTTCTCCCTTATTCGTCGCGCTTTGAACGTGAACTAAAGTCAAGAACAAGAAATAATAAAAAATGTGCACAAAGTTAAGCGAAGTCAATAAAACTTTCTGAACTGGGTCGTCCCACTTCTCACGGTCATTGACAGTGAAACTACTCACACGCACTCACACATTCGGAGAGTTTCACTCACATACTCATCATTACCGACCTATCTGGCAGTGAGACCCCTTTCCCCACCCCTCCAACTTGCTGGCAACGACTTCTCGCGCCGACCTCACAAAATCAGGACGAGTGAACGTCCACATTTCGGCCGAGGAGGTGGGGATTCGTTGGAAGGGGTGTTTTATTCAATATTGTGCTCGTCTCAGGACCCAATAGTCGTGGGTTCAAACCCAGATTGAGTCTACAGTTTTTCATTGAGAAATAAAAATCTGCAGCACAACTTCCTTCGGGGTGGAGGTCGAATATCCCATGTCGATTGTGGCATGTAAAAGAACCTTGAAAGGCATGTGAAAATACCCCAAATAAATATATTAAATCTCACCCGCAACGGTGGACACGCGAACCTTACGACAGACTCATATAGTCTGGTTTTCTGACTATATGGAGAGCAGGACTCGAATCCCAGTCAGGTGTACCAAGACTGTTTATTTTCCCTAAATGGTTTCTCAATCTCCCTCCATGCAAACGTGGATACATTTCCTTTATATTCTACATTCATACTTCCTACTTTATTGATATAATTAAAAGTGAGTGTTTCTCAGATGGGTAGTGAGATATGATCGAAAGGTATACATATATATATATATATATATATATATATATATATATATATATATATACATTAATATATATATTTTTATATATACTTTTTTATATAAGGTACGGTATGGTATGTATCATGCATATACGTTTTTTCCCCACGTCTTTCTAACCACATAGACTGTTTGGATTTTTAATATTATACATTACAAACCGAGAGAACATAGTAAACCCCAAAATAATTTTCAAAACTGGAACAATTAACTTGAATATAATATCTCAATCAAATAAAATAAGTCAAGTATATCTTAATGATTACTTTGCTATCTGCTAACATAAATTAGCACTAAAATGTACATTTTTCATAGATGAATTTAATTTTTTTACTCAAATTCATTTAAATAATATGTAAAAACTACAAATGAACATAGTTATCGAACCTAGGACATTTGGTCCAATGCACCTATTCTCTACAACTGTGTTTAGGATCGTCACATGTTTAAGGTCATACAACATTAATAGTAATGTTTGATGTATGTGAGAATTTAAGGGCGTGAGACCATGGATATTGAATGAATCTGAATAGCTTGGTGGTAGAGCGTTGGGACGCCAAGTCAAAGGTACCGGGTTGATTTCCATGTATGGGTGTAATTTTTCAATATATTTAAATAAAATTAGGTGAATTGCATCATCCTTATTAAATGTTATTAAATAATTTTTATTTGAACACTTTATTTATAGTAATAGATATAAGAATAAATATGTCTCAAACTGTAGATAATAAATTGAAAAGGATTAATTTTAGTAGATTATACCGTGGTCTGCAACTGGTCGATCGGGAACGATCAGTCAATTTCGTGGTTATTTTCAGTTGATCACGTGAGGAACCTACATCGTCATTAGAGTTTTCTAAACTAGAAGATATATCACATACTTTCAAATGATATTTGAGTGTGACCAAAATAACCTCGACCGCTCATAGTCGCTAATATTACAAGAAAATAAAATAGTTTAGTGAAAATGTATATTCTTATCGGTTATATTTTTTTTATAGAAAGGTTGGTACTTAAGTATTCGAAAAATATTAATAAAGGAATAAAAATAGATTCAAATATAATTTAAAAATAGTATAGTGGAGAAATGATCGCGAGACCTTTGATAAGTTTATAATTTATTTGGGTAGAATATGCATCTATAAAGTTTGAAAATCAACTTAGATATTCATGTTGAGGTTGAATATCAGCCTTTGAAATCAAGAAACAATCAACCACACTGTTAATGTCGTCAACTCTACCGATAGTCAGCATTTCAATAATCAGCGTGATTAGCGATATTTAAGTTACATATCATTTTTGCTTGTTATTGGTGTGTAGGTTCAACAACTCGACTATTAACGACTTATCCTAAGGGGTCGGGATTGGGAGGGTAATTTGGAGGAAGTGCACTCCTATTAGCACGATAGGAGATGATAAAACCACAGTAATACGTGGGCAACTATCCCCAATGCAACAGAGCAGAGCTTGGAGCCTCAACCTCCCACTCAATAGCAATCCATTCTATTGCGAGTTGGACGCGTTAGACCGTGTGATCACGGGTTTTGGTTGAGCATACCTGTGAATTAAACCACTAGTAGAGAAAGTAATATTTTACTATCACAACTTCCTGATTCTTTAAGAAAAATTCCTTAGTATAGTAGGGCTTAATTAGCCAGGCCTTCTAATAAAATACAAACATGATTTTTGCTGTCAACATTGATAGCATGTTCCTACCGTATAGTATTAGAGTGGTTTCCTAGATGTTGATAGTAATATCAGGGACACCCACCTTATTTATCAAAAGTGACAGCTGAAGATCACACTATTTGACGTATGAAGATATAAAAGTAGATCTAGTGATTTTTCTACCTGACAGATAAGTTACATCTTATGAATATTGGACTGTATTTAGGGGGTTGCAAATTGCGGTGCTGGCATGTTTAAAAGTTTAATCATATAAATAGTTCAAATTTTACACAAGTGCTGTGAGTGTATCTGAGTGTCTCAGGACAAGGGTTCGAATATTGGTGCTGTCTCTCTATGTCCCTTGATGAACCATAGAACTATGAATGAAGAGGTAAGAAGACCCTGAACACGAATGTTTATTTTTGGCTTAGTGGTATCCCGGACATTACTGGGAGGCAGAATAACATCAACTTTTCTGTCCGTCACTTGTTATTGAAGTTATGAAACACGCCTCGTCAAAATATTGAGAAGTACGGAGATCAAGATTAATACTTACTTCGGGGTGGGATGGAAGGAAATAAGAGAAGTCCAGTATTTTGAAGTTTTTTTTATAAAACATTTTTATTGAAACGGTAAAAAACTATTGCTTCATTAGATATGTTTAGTTTAATTTTCTACACATAGTAGGCTACAGTTCTTGAATAATTGCCACGGGTATTAATGAATTTGTTGAGAACTTTCCCTTAATTTAAAAAGTTTCTTATCAAATTTTCACTGCAAAATTAGGGCATTTCAGTTTTTTATTAAATTAATAAATTTAGATCTTCATCACTTAAAATTACCCAACTTGGTAGCAGGTTAATGATTTTATACAATTTACTTTTTATTTTACTTTGGAAATATTGAGGGTATTAAGATAGTCCCAGGCCCCCAAGATAAAAACGGGGCGCTCAATCCCCCGACCACACTGTTCTGAAGCCCCCGTGTGTTACTTAGCACTTTGGATGTACCCCCCTAACCGCCATTCCCAACAGAAGCGTTGCATGTTTTATGAATGACCCCTAAAGGCCATCTATTTGAAATAAAGTATTCTGACATTGCTAAATTTTGTATGGAATGACAATTATAAAAATCTCAAATCCCTTAAACAATATTAAACATTTCGGAATTTTCAGTTGTGACGCTGTTAACGGATTGCTCTATTTGTTTGAGAAAGGATATATATATATTATATATATATATATATATATGACGAGTTCAACACGTCCATCACATACTTTGCCTTAAAATATGAGTGACGAGTTACCCTTGGCGAGGAACAATTCCTGGATAGCTCTGTGGTCAGAGCATATACGTTCTAAGCTAAATGTCCTATGTTCAATTCCTGTGTTCTGATGTCATTTTTAAATCTACATAATATGTAACCTAAAGCTTTAACATGTTTTAATTAAAAAAAATAGCTCTACAAACATATTATAATATATTTTTGATATCAAGTTAAGGATGGCAGTTTATCTTTTAATTAATGAATTAATAGCATTGTGTTAGCATAAAAAAGTGTTTAATTTAGAACAAGTATCTAAATTGGATAATGAGTGATACAAGTTCAAATGAAAATATTGTTGTCCTAACTTAACTTGTTTATTTAATTTAAAGGTTGTCACAAAGTGTTTTTTTTTTAGTTTGTCTGAAAATAATATTTCAAGGAGAAAGACTTCCTCTTTAGAAAGGATAGTTTTTTTGGTAAAAAACCACTGTAGCCTTAAAAAAATAAAATCTTAGTTCAAAATAAACAGTATCAATATACGTCTAGAGAGTTGTCATTGTTGTTTAAACAATTTTAACCTGAATGATGAAATAAACACGTCTATTTAGATAACATTTTGACGAAGGGATTGTGGATATATACAAAAATAGTCTCCATACAGGGATTTGAACTCTGTTCGTCCAGATTTACGCAATGACTTCTCTTTCAAACTAATCTAGTCGGTATAAAATAATTACAAACCACACTGATTAGGACAACTGGATAACTCAGTTGGTAGATCACCCGGTCCATGAGTTCGGACGAGCCGCGGTCGAATCAGTGTCGGTGGAACAGTTCGGCCCAAAGGGGGATGGGATGGACGGGATACGAACCTCCTTCAAGCTAGAAGGAGGTTCGTAAACCATCCCTCATGTTGTGTGTTTAAAATTGGATGCCTATAGAAGCTACTTAGAGGTAGTTTAAAGTTTTATTTTTTTTATTTGAGGTATTTAACGTGCGATTTATGAACCAAATGATCACATCAGCACACGAGAATTTCTATAGCGAGAACGAAAGGACCTAATATTTTGCTGGGAAAGGTATTTTCACATACCTTCCAGGATTATTTTACATGCCACAATCGACATGGGATCGAGGGCTTTATTTCCCTCTCGAAGGAAGTTGTGCTACGGATTTTCATCACTTGACGAAGAGAAGAAAAACAATCAGAAGGGAAGATATTTATTTCAAGGTGAGGTGAAACTAGTTTATTATCAAGGAGTGATACCCCCTAAATCACCCTGGTCCACATCCACTGGCTTAAATATCAACCCGGGGGTTCATTTTCAGAATTTACAGACTCGATAGTTGATTTATTACTTATTCTATGGCATTTAAATGAATACATTAAAATAATTGATGTATCAATCAAAATACTGCCAAATTAACAAAATAAAATAATTTCCAGAGAGCATATAATGATAAAAAAAATATACTATAAAATGGTTTGCCATGGTTTTAATCAATTTGTTGTAAAAATAAAAGTTCCTTGGAGATGGCTCATTAAAGAATCTCCTACGCTATTCATCGTTAGTCCATAACGCTTGAGCGCCCCCCCCCCCCCCCGTGACGGATACCGGAGCACGTTAGGTAAAGTAGGTGACCGGGTCTTGGTGTCCCTCCCTCTAACCCCTCTTTCCGTTGCTGCAGCTAACGGTACTTACTGGCCCGCCGCCATAACACATTCACCACTCATTGTACCGTGCTGTGCATCATCTCTTACATCCTCCTCCACATAGGTTGAACAATAGTCATTGTACCGTGCTGTGATCATCTCTTACATCCTCCTCCACATAGGTTGAACAATAGTCATTGTACCGTGCTGTGCATCATCTCTTACATCCTCCTCCACATAGGTTGAACAATAGTCATTGTACCGTGCTGTGCATCATCTCTTACATCCTCCTCCACATAGGTTGAACAATAGTCATTGTACGTGTGTGCATCATCTCTTACACCCTCCTCCCATAGGTTGAATAGTAGTCGTTGTACCGTGCTGTGCATATCTCTTACATCCTCCAATAGGTTGAACAATAGTCATTGTACCGTGCTGTGCATCATTCTTACATCCTCCTCACATAGGTTGAACAATAGTCATTGTACCGTGCTGTGCATCATCTCTTACATCCTCCTCCACATAGGTTGAACAATAGTCATTGTACCGTGCTGTGCATCATCTCTTACACCTCTCCACATAGGTTAAACAATAGTCATTGTACCGTGCTGTGCATCATCTCTTACATCCTCCTCCACATAGGTTGAACAATAGTCATTGTACCGTGCTGTGCATCATCTCTTACATCTCCTCCACATAGGTTGAACAATAGTCACTGTACCGTGCTGTGCATCATCTCTTACATCCTCCTCCACATAGGTTGAAACAATAGTCATTGTACCGTGCTGTGCATCATCTCTACATCCTCCTCCACATAGGTTGAACAATAGTCATTGTACCGTGCTGTGCATCATCTCTTACATCCTCCTCCACATAGGTTGAACAATAGTCATTGTACCGTGCTGTGCATCATCTCTTACACCTCCTTCACATAGGTTGAACAATAGTCATTGTACCGTGCTGTGCATCATCTCTTACATCCTCCTCCACATAGGTTGAACAATAGTCATTGTACCGTGCTGTGCATCATCTCTTACACCCTCCTCACATAGGTTGAACAATAGTCATTGTACCGTGCTGTGCATCATCTCTTACATCCTCCTCCACATAGGTTGAACAATAGTCATTGTACCGTGCTGTGCGTCATCTCTTACATCCTCCTCCACATAGGTTGAACAATAGTCACTGTACCGTGCTGTGCATCATCTCTTACATCCTCCTCCACATAGGTTTGAACAATAGTCATTGTACCGTGCTGTGCATCATCTCTTACATCCTCCTCCACATAGGTTGAACAATAGTCACTGTACCGTGCTGTGCATCATCTCTTAAACATCCTCCTCCACATAGGTTGAACAATAGTCATTGTACCGTGCTGTGCATCATCTCTTACACCTCCTCCACATAGGTTGAACAATAGTCACTGTACCGTGCTGTGCATCATCTCTTACATCCTCCTCCACATAGGTTGAACAATAGTCATTGTGCCATGGTGTGCATCATTCTCTTACACCCTCCTCCACATAGGTTGAACAATAGTCATTGTACCGTGCTGTGCATAATCTCTTACATCTCCTCCACATAGTTGAACAATAGTCATTGTACCGTGCTGTGCATCATCTCTTACATCCTCCTCCACATAGGTTGAACAATAGTCATTGTACCGTGCTGTGCATCATCTCTTACACCTCCTCCACATAGGTTGAACAATAGTCACTGTACCGTGCTGTGCATCATCTCTTACATCCTCCTCCACATAGGTTGAACAATAGTCATTGTGCCATGGTGTGCATCATCTCTTACACCCTCCTCCACATAGGTTGAACAATAGTCATTGTACCGTGCTGTGCATAATCTCTTACATCCTCCTCCACATAGGTTGAACAATAGTCACTGTACCGTGCTGTGCATCATCTCTTACATCCTCCTCCACATAGGTTGAACAATAGTCACTGTACCGTGCTGTGCATCATCTCTTACATCCTCCTCCACATAGGTTGAACAATAGTCATTGTACGTGCTGTGCATCATCTCTTACACCCTCCTCCACATAGGTTGAACAATAGTCATTGTACCATGCTGTGCATCATCTCTTACATCCTCCTCCACATAGGTTGAACAATAGTCACTGTACCGTGCTGTGCATCATCTCTTACATCCTCCTTCACATATGTTGAACAATAGTCACTGTACCGTGCTGTGCATCATCTCTTACATCCTCCTCCACATAGGTTGAACAATTAGTCATTGTACCATGCTGTGCATCATCTCTTACACCCTCCTCCACATAGGTTGAATAATAGTCACTGTACCGTGCTGTGCATCATCTCTTACATCCTCCTCCACATAGGTTGAATAATAGTCATTGTACCATGCTGTGCATCATCTCTTTACACCCTCCTTCACATAGGTTGAACAATAGTCACTGTACCGTGCTGTGCATCATCTCTTACACCCTCCTCCACATAGGTTGAATAGTAGTCGTTGTACCGTGCTGTGCAATCATCTCTTACATCCTCCTTCACATATGTTGAACAATAGTCATTGTACCATGCTGTGCATCATCTCTTACATCCTCCTCCACATAGGTTGAACAATAGTCACTGTACCGTGCTGTGCATCATCTCTTACATCCTCCTCCACATAGGTTGAACAATAGTCATTGTACCATGCTGTGCATCATCTCTTACACCCTCCTTCACATAGGTTGAACAATAGTCACTGTACCGTGCTGTGCATCATCTCTTACATCCTCCTCCAATAGGTTGAACATAGTCATTGTACCATGCTGTGCATCATCTCTTACACCTCCTTCACATAGGTTGAACAATAGTCACTGTACCGTGCTGTGCATCATCTCTTACATCCTCCTCCACATAGGTTGAACAATAGTCATTGTACCATGCTGTGCATCTTCTCTTACACCCTCCTCCACATAGGTTTGAACAATAGTCACTGTACCGTGCTGTGCATCATCTCTTACATCCTTTCCACATAGGTTGAACAGTATTTTATTGTACCATGCTGTGCATCATCTCTTACACCCTCCTCACATAGGTTGAACAATAGTCACTGTACCGTGCTGTGCATCATCTCTTACATCCTCCTCCACATAGGTTGAACAATAGTCATTGTACCATGCTGTGCATCATCTCTTACATCCTCCTCCACATAGGCTGAGTACAATGTACTGACTAGTGTCTTGTTAATCGTGATCTACGTTAACATTCATATGGTTAGCACAGATGTACATGTCGGTTTCATCTGGTGTGACTTAACAGTGAAATGGAGGCCAGGGTTTTGACTCGTGACTGGGTGTACTGAAAAGGGTGTCTATTAATCTCGTTTCACGCCAATTCGGGTACAATCCAGCCAGTCATTCTTTACAACATTAAGGTATTGGTTCATTATATTTTTATTATTTTCTGTGCAGGGATGGTGTCTTCTCGCCTGGACCCGCCCCGATAAGACATTATCTGAAGCAGCGGGCTTAACACAATATACCACAACGCGCCAAGAAATATGCGGCACTCGCCGGGTCTCGTGTAAACAGACGTGTTTTGTGTTTATTATGATGGTCGAGCACATAGGCAGAGTCCAATTTTCATAGGAAGGGCTTTATCTAACAGCGAGAAATTACTGGATCTACTTTTTAAATAAATGAAGTAGTGCCTTTATGGATTGGAAATATATAATGAGACAGTGTAGAAATATTGTGCATTAAGGTAAAGAAAGTGATAGTGAAAGAAGCCAAACTGAAAGGAGAGTTAGGTTAGGCCTAGATAAAAAAACACACTTTTCCCCTTTTATTCTTGCTCATTTCACACTTCCAACTTCAGGAAGAAATGAAGAGAGAAGTGTGTATGTTCCTATCTAGACTTAACCCAACTATCCTTTCAGGTTGGCTTCCTTCACTATCTTTTACTTTACATCACTGTACAGTGTTTCTACAATGTTTTATTATACATACAGTAGCCCATGGCTTCTTTGGTGCTGAAATGACAGCTCACAGCTGACAACTGAAAGTTTAAAAAGTTACCAGACCAAATTATATATCCCTACGCTGAACAATATGATCTTCAAAAACATGTGTTAAGCAGATGTCACTTCTGACAGTCAAAATTTAGGTATGTACTTAAATGTTGACTGTCAGACGTCAGCTGTGAGCTGTCAGTCAGCACCAAAGAAGTCATGGGGCTACTTACTGTAGATCTACATTCACAAGGCCGTAGCCCGGGGAGGAGGGGGGCAGGCTGGGGATTAACCCCCCTCCCCCGAAATTTTATGGACAGAATATAAATTGTTTTATTATGGTTCAAACAATATCAAAATTAAGATACAAGTCAAAATTAGGGAGCTTTTGTTACCATAAAAAGCACTTCAGAGAACTTCTAGAAATGTTTATCATTAGAATTTTTTATAGCTTCCGGCAATAGGGATATGTGCCCCCCAAATCCCCCTGAAATTACTGACTGGCTACGGCCCTGACTTTCACGCATTCATACGGCAAGTAATGTTATCTTAAGCTGTCACTTTAGATAGATATTATCAATACCTATAAAATAATGATTATTAGCAGTGCGTCTAACCACCCCTTCGGGTTATCGCACTTACGCTAATGTGTAATGGTAGGGTGATTGTGAGATGAAATGAAGGACCTACAGTTTAACGAGGAATCCGAACCACGGCGAAGGCTGGCATTCCCAACATTCACAAGAAGTCTTGTCAGAGGTGAAGGAAGGGTTTGGTAATCAGACCTATAAAATAGCACTAACAAAATAGTAAAATGTTATCAATGTTGGCCGCAAAAGTTTCTTCCCACCAAAATCCCACCATAGTTGACCCACTCGTGGCTAACAATGGACAGCTCCACCACCGTTCGTTCGACTGAACAAACCAAACATGCTAAATATAACAAACACTATCAAAACTGGGTTGGCCTACGCCACCCTCCTGTCAATGCCTCGGTGGACGTCCACGAAAATTAGAACCATCTTAATTATTCATTTACGGCGTCGACACAAGCAAGAAGTAAAACTAATTAACGTTTTCCTTTTGATTTTGAATAATTAATATCCCGTTACGCAGGGGTAAAAGATAACGCAAATTTAACGTCAGTATTTAAATAGTAGTTTTATGGGGAAAAAACCTTTTTATAAATATGAATTAATTATTGTTTCAATTAGTTTAATTTTAAATGCGTTGTAGTCTCAACAGTTAATGAGTATTGGTCATGAGCATCGCACAGCTTTAACAAAAACTTTTTAATTGAAATAAGAATTCTTAATCAAATTAAACGATTCTCACGGCAAATATTAAAGAGCTAGTGAGACTGTTTGTATATTTTTTTTAGCACCGCGTTTTACTATCGTTCGGGTTATACGCTTATGTTTAATTACACCAATGGTTTTAGGTTTGAGGAAGCATATATTTTATAGGAATATACCTGCATTTGCGTAGAGGGCGAGTGGAAAACAATTTTGGAGAAAACTCCCCTCAGTACACCCGACCGATATTCGAACCTCGATCTCCTCATCTTTGGGCAGTCTAGTCTACTGTGAGAGTACCCTTAGACCATGGGGGCCAATTATGTATAAATTAAACTAAACGGACATAATGAAGAGTTATTTTATTTATTTTAACGTAAACATGTTTTGTTATTAAAAAAACTGTAAGAATATACAAATCTTAGCACTTGCTTCCTACCACCCCTTCTACTTAAACAGCATGTAGCAAATATACATTGTTTAAAAATAATTATAAAGCAAGTTAAGCTACAGTTTAATTATAAGCTCATCTTCGAGGAACTGTAGATCCAGTGACAGCTATCAGAAAGTTCTTCATTGCAAACATTGGCTGAAAGTAATTAATGTCAATCTTTTTGGAAATAATTATTATTTGCTTAGTTTTTCTAGATTACCATAAAAAAAGTGTTATCAAACGATTCTAATAATACTTCAAGGGGGCAATGTTTGCCATAAATAACCGCTGCTAGCTGTCACTTGCCTACTCTCCCAACGTAGATGAGCTATTTTATTCTAATCAAAAGTTGAAATCAATATAAACCTATTTTCTACTGGGTTAAGCATAAACCAGTTATTCCTGGTACTAAAAAAGGAGTTCATTGTTCTTGCATCTTGATTGCATGAATCAATAACTTGTCTGAGGTGACCTGGTGGGCTAGGGTAAGGTGTCAGACTTCTATGCTGGCGGCCGGGGTTCAATCCTCCGGGCCCGGCACAGATTTATTTGATTTCCAAACCCTTCCTACACCCCTGACAAGACATCTTGTGAATGTGTGGAATGCCAGGGCGCCACCGTGGTTCGGATTCCACGTTAAAAATGTAGGTCCTTCATTTCATCTCATAAACACCCTCCATTACACATTAGCGTAAGTGCGTATAACCCCAAGGGTAGTAAGGGCGTGTGCTAATAATAATAATAATAATAACTTGTCTGAGGTTTGAGCTTTAGTTTTAGGCTGAGCATGATGTGAAGTAGAATATTTGTATTTATAGATTCGTGAGCATTGTTACTAATTTATTAATATGCTGTAAAGCAATATTTTTTTTAAATATAGAAGCTATTTTTGGAAAATAAAACAATCACTTGAGGGCGGTGAGATGAAAGGTGGAGTAAGTACTAACCTTCGTAAATAGTTTTTTTAATTTTTGTGTGTTTCCCGTCTCACTACCCGTACGGGATATCCTTAATTTTATTTTGTTTATTCTAAGGTATTTAACCGACTGATCATCTCAGCACACGAGAATTTGTATGCCGAGAGAAAAAGGTCCTCAGTTTTTATAGGGAAAGGTATTCTCACATACCTTCCAGGGTTATTTTAAATGTCCAATGAACGTGGGGCCGGCTTCTCATTTGAAAGAAGTTGTGCTACAGATTTGAACCCCGAAAATGGATGTTGAGGGGGCCCCCTATCACAAGACTATGAGGGCGACGATTAATTTAAAATGTAAAAATAAAATTTTAGTACCTCTTTGAAAAAAAAGAAAGGATTTTAAAGACATTTAATTTACCACTTTTTAAAAAATGTTTCTCCTATTTTTTCATAAACAAACCCCCAAAAATTTAAATTTTAAGGACAGAAAAAACCACTTTAAAGATACAAGATGAAGAAGTTGGACCAATCTTTTAATAACTAAAATATGCAAGGTTTTTTGGGTTTTAATTGGAAAAAAATCTGAGGGGTATCGTAGGGTTTCCCGACCCAAGGCATCTTACTAAATAAACACCCATTTCTATTTTTTATATATTTTATATATTATATATTTAATTATTATATATTTATATAAAAAGGGGCTGCAATATTTAATATGTGTCTACAAACTACCTGCCTAGGTTGAAATGTTTGTTAGTATAAAGCAGTTGGGGGTTTTTTTACGTTGAGTTCTACCCAAAAGAGAACTGAAACCGGGTTTTAAATATGAGGCAGATTAACCGGAAGTTGCAATTAGTGTGCAAAATGGCAATTACCTGCCATTATTCACTCAACGCTACTTGGGAAACTTATTTACGAGTATTACTACTATTAAAGTTTAAATAATAAAGTTTTTAATTTAAAATATAGTCGTACAAGCTCGCCTCTTGTCAAAAGGGTTTAAACCAAAGGGATCACTCTCGCAAATATATGGCTGAGGGATTTTTTCCTAAATGTTTTTCCCCCCGTATTCCCCCGCAAAGAAGGTATATACGTCTAAATCCAACTTCTCATCCTTAAACATTGCGTAATTTTACACATGCATATAGCCTGAAACGTGTAGTAAGACGTGGTGCTAAAAAAAAGATAAAAATCATACAATTGCTCTCTTTTTTTTGACAGTGGGGCCTGAATGCTGCATTTTTTAAAAAGAGGCACTACAAATTAGATATACTTAAAGACCATGAGGGGACAATTTCAGTATCATACTGACCGTTAGGGGGTATT
>JBCFYV010000857.1:0-62814 GCA_039000515.1 Timema cristinae | reverse complement strand
CGCCGCCCACCCCCACGATGAGAAGAGCTTTTTTAGACGACAGGTTAGTTTTCATTTAGATGAAGGAGATACATTCAAACGATTCATAATTTGTTAATCCTTTCACTTGAAATATGATCGAAGGCCTGGGGTGATTATAGCCCTAACCTACAACACGCTATCGTTTGGCGAAGGGACAGTAAAATGTAGTAAAAAAAGGGGCGAGAAGTTTTTGGGCATCTATCTTTAATCTTTCCCCTCTCCCTTACGTTGTTCATTGTTTCTTCTTGACCCAAACGCATCCGTCGTGTCCTTAAATTTGACCTATGTTTTTTTATTATAATAATTTTCACTTGTCACGTCTAGTGGCGGCTTTTATGTTAAAAGCCGTGAGAATTTTTAGTTGTTCATTATTTTATTTTAGTTTCTACTAATAATTGTAGTAATATTTTAAAGACTCTTTAGCCAGCTAAAAAAAAGCATTAACAATAATTTTCTCCCCTTGCGAGATAGGGGTTTTTGAATAGTCTCGCAGTACCCCCCCTGCTTGTTGTAAGACAAAGGGGAGGGCTTCTTTATAGGACGTAACTCGTTCTCGAAAAGCTATCCTATAATTTTCCTACATCTCCTTTTATTCTTCCATCTTTTTCTCTCTCCTTTCTTATTTCTACTTATCTCTCTTCGTTCTACTTTCTTTCTTTTCCCCCTCCCTTTCCTTCCACAGCCGTTCTTCCTGTGCAGAACCTTAGGCTCCTCCGTTGACACAACCCTCTCAGATCAAACGTCTTTCCTGGGGCAAAGATTCGATACCAGTGCATTTGAACTCCTTCATGAAAGTTCATTGGTTGTAATTTCTTAGTAAAAGGGGCCATAGGGATGACAATAACCGGGTACCCTACTTTGAGAAAAGATCGGTTGAGTTCATGATTGCACGAACGTAAAAATTGGCACTTTCCTGCACCCACTTGCTGCGATGACCTCTCTCCTGGCGATGCCCCATGCGAAGGTTGTCATGTCTAGCGTTGTGTGGGATTTCCCGTCGGGAGGTTCAACGGGGGCTACATGAAGTACCAACTTGGATCACCCTGGGTCTATACCGAGTATTGTGCAGGTTGTCCCCCAAAAAGGCATATCCACCTTCATTGTCGCAGCTGACACCTTAGTGTCCGCTATAGCGTACTGCCAAATTCTGCTGGCAAACCACTCCCCGGGGGCCCCTCGCAGGGTCGTAATATTGATAAAGAGGCGGAATTGGGTAAGCTGTTCAGTCCTTTAATGGAAAGATCCAGGAAGTGGTGAGGCCCGGCCCCGCTTCCGGGTAATGTCTCTTTTTGACGATGGTGAGAATATGAAACGGGTGAGCCCATTTATCCTCGAAGAGCGAAAAAATGGTGCAGCCGAGTCAAGTGTCCTATAAGAAAACTGCGTGACGGCACCATTCTCATTCAGACAACGTCCGACATCCAATCAGGCAACAGCTTGGCTCTTAAAGAAATACCGTTGACAATACTTCTCGTATACAGGTGAAGGTGGAACCCCACAGGTTCCTCAATATTTGCAAGGGAGTGGTCACTTGCTATGACCTCGACTATGTGACCATTGTGGAAATCTATGAGGAGCTTTTCCCTCAAATGTCACCGAAGTATATCGTATAGTAGTGAAAAAGGATGGCAGTGAAAGAAAGACTAAACACATATATCCTTACCTTTGCGACTCCAACCCCCTTCCAAAGGAGGTCCGACGGGTTTCCACGTGCTCAGGGTCCGGCCTTTATGTCCCTAACCCTCGGTGCTTTTTTTCAGGCCCAGAATTTGGGCATACTAAGCTTCGATACCGCGGTAAGCCAAACTGTGCAGACTGCGGACAGGAGTCTCACGATACACCGTGTGAGTATCCTAAGTTCTGCGTTAAGGGAAGGGCTCACACTCTACATTGGTCTGGGGCCTGTCCAAAAATGGAAGGTGGAGAAAAAAGTGCTGGAAATAAAAACTGAAAAGAAGATCCCATACAATCAAGCACGCAAAAAATTACGTATCTATTCAAGCCCCTGTATTTCAGACCTTTTACAGTCATTTTTAGTCAGAACATCAACTGCCATTGCGCACAAGACATTATTAACCCCTTAAGAAATTGAAAATAAATCTGGAAGAAAGTTGGGATAATAGATTTAATACCTCAGCGAGCCAAAAAAAAAGTCAAGTTACAAAAGGGAAGCGGGAAGCATTAATAATGATAGATTTATGAAATAATTTACCTATTTTAATAATCAATATGTTTCATACATTAATCAATGGGAAAATAGTTTGGGGGGAGCAGACCCCTTTGTATGGATATAAAACAGTGAAATTATATTGCTCGAAATTAAATATCATCAGAAAAAAATTAATGAAACACTATGAACTATTTGATGAAGTGGTGGTTGCCAAGGCATTTTGGTTTTCAAATTGTGACACTTTCAAAACAAAACTTAAATTGTTGAAGAAAAGTGGTTCAAACTTTTCAATCGCTTCAAAGAACAAACCTGTCTGTTTAACCTCTGCCGAGTTGGAGTGCATATCTGCCAACAGGCACTTCCGCTCCTGTTGAAAGGGTGTTCTCACTGATGAACAATGTATGGTCTCAAGAAAGAGGATGAATGGCAGAATCAACAGTGAAATGTCTAAGTACTGAAAAATAAAGATTGAAATAAGTTGCACAGTTCTATGAATAGATAAGAATACAAAGCATTTAAAAAAAAAGGTTCGGAACTCCGCGCGGACTTTCTCGCTCTATTGTTTAAAATGGAGATATTTACCCAAAACTCGTAATATATGTGAAACGAAATAATATATACTAGCAAAACCAAGCATATATTGCACTATAATAAGTAAAACATTTTTGAGTCCCGGGTTTTAAATTTATAATTTTATTTTTAAAGAACTAATGTCCTCTTTGTATGTTTGGACCGATAAAAAAAGATCAATATTTGGGGCCACAAGGATCAACACTTCGTATTTAAATTTCGACTCTCGGTTAAAATTTTCGACAATTTATTAGGTGTTGCACATCTTCATTTAAAACGCATTGGTATTAAATTCCTCATTTATAAATTTTGACCAATAAAAAATTTAACATTGACTATTGAGTATAAAATTTAAGGAGATAGATCATTGTTGTACAAACATTTTTCAAGAGGTTTAAGGAAAAAATAAAAACTTTTTCAGATACTTACTTATATTTAATTAGTAATTACACTATCACATTGGGGAATTATTGCGTTAAAAACTTAATTATTATTTCCCTTTGCAACTAAATCTCACAAAATGTTTATTAATATTTGCCAATTATCTCAGAAACTATTGGTTTGTAAAAATAATTTAACAATAGAGTTTTTTATTTTTAATAGTACTATAATTTTTTTAATGAAATTTATGTAGTATCTCAAAAGTTGCGGAGATACCCCTGCGGGAAAAGGGGCTTAGTAAAAATCCCGCAGTAACCCCTGCTTGTCGTAAAAGGCGACAAAAAGGGGGAGGCTTTTTGTTTAGGACTACCCCCCTTTGCAGGACAAACATTTCCTAATTTTTCCCCTTTTTCTTTTTTTTTTCCCCTCCTTTATTTTCTCCCCCTTCCTTTTTTTCCCCTTCTTTTTACTTTTTTACTTTTTTCTTCTTTCCCACCTCCGCTCATCCGGAAAGGAAGCCTTTGGCCTCTCCGTTGAACCTTGGTTTTAACTTAACCCCGGGCTCTTCCGGACAATTACGGATACCATTGCAATTGAGCTCCTAAATGAAATTGCGCCGGTTGTAATATCGGGGGAGAAGGGCCCTTTGGGATAAAAAAAACCCGGGGGTTTACCCTACTCTAGAAAAGAGGGGTTTTGTTCATGAGGGACCGGAACGAAAAATTTGGGGGCACTTTCCCGCACCCACTTGTTTGCGAGGGACCTCTCTCCCGGGTTGTTTGGCCCCATGCGAAGTTTTTGTAACGTCGTGGGGGGTTTTCCCCCCGGGGGGGTTTAACGGGGGCCCCATGTCGTAGAACCAATTTGGGGTCCCCCGGGGGTTTCCTACACCCCAATATTGGGGCAGGTTTTTCCCCCCAAAAAGGGCATGGCCCAAAACCGCCAATGTCGCGGGCTGAAAAACCCGTACTGTCAAAATTCTGCGGGAAATTTCCCCCATTTCCCCGGGCCCCCCACAGGGGCGTAATTTTAAATAATTTGGGGGAAAAGGGGTAAGGCCGTCCAGCCCTTTATTTTTAACAAATCCAGGGGGGGTTGGGGCCCCCAGCACCACTTCCGGTAATGTTCAAATATAGGGAAAAAGAAACCTCAGGGTTTTCCCCCATTTGTCCAAAAAGAGTGATAAGTGGAGCAAACCCGATTCGGGGGTTTCTTTTTAAAAAACCCTTTGCCAGGGCACAATAAAAACCAACAAAAAAAGCCTTCCCAACAGCAAAAATAATGGCAAAAACTAAAAAACCTTTTGAGCCCCCTAATCTTTTAAAGGGGAAAGGGGGGAAAACCCGGGGGTTTTTCCCAATTTTTGAAAGGGAGTGGTGATTTTGCACCCCCCTCCATTTTTCAAAAGCATTGGGGCATCTATGAAAATTTCCCCCCCTCAACATTGTTTTGAATAATGGGAACCCCCCCAAAAAGGGAAAATATTTATAAAAAAACCCGGGTTATTTAATTCGACTTTTGCCCCCCTTTTCCCTACCAAAGGGGGTCCGAAGGCTTCCACTTCTCGGGGTCCCCCGAAATTTTCCAAATTTTTGGGCAACAAACTGCGATCCGGGGGAAACCCCCAAACCTTGCAGAGGGGGGGGACGGGACGCTCACAAAAAAAAATTCGAGTTCCTAAATCCCGCAAAAATTCAAGGTCCTCTTTCTCCGGGCCCGGACTTGCCCAAAAGGGGGAAAAATTTTAAGAAAAAAAGTCCCGGGAAATCCAAAAACAGATGGAAAAATTTCCCCTTATCCCCGGGCACGCAAAGAGTATTTTCACTGCAAGCCCCGATTTTTTAAAACCCCCTACACCAAAAATTTGCCCCCCCAAAAAATAAAAATTGCCCTAACTGCCATTGAATTTTTAAAAAAGGAAAAAAACCCTTTTAACCCGACCTTACCCCCTCTTTTTTTTCGAATTTCCCAAAAAAAACCCAAACCCCAACATGGGGGTCCCAAAAATTTGTACAATTTGGGCGACCCTAAAAGCCCCTCCACCACCTGTCCCCCCGGGGATACCCCCCGGGGAAACCCCCCCTTTTCCACCCAGGGGAATTTTCCCCCGATTTTAGTTTGGGGGAAAAAAAAACCCAACGGGGGCCTTTTGAGCCACCACATTTTCCGTTTGGGGGGCCCCCGGGGATTTTGGGGAAAGTCGGGGGAAACAGGTGGGGGCCCCCCAAGGCGATTCCCATTTGGCCCTTTTATTTTAAGGACCACGGGGGACCGCCGACAAAATTTAAAAAAGGGGGAAAGCGTCAAAGGCCTTAAAAAACCCTTTTCCCCTAAGGGTCCTACTTTCCAGTCTATAAAAGACAAACCGAAGCCTCTAAAAAGGGGAAGTCCGGCGGGAAAGGCAAGAGGCCCAAAAAAAAAAGGCCTAAACAAATTTTTTTTTTAAAAGGGGTTTGGATATGGATTGCAGGATAACTAAATTTATATTAAAAAGTACCCGCTATAAAATTTTGGAAATTGAAAGGGGTTTTTTTTGCACGGAAAATTAAAATTTTTTAAACAAAAAATTTTTTCTTCCCGGGGCATCCTCCCATCTTTTTTTGCAGGAAACCCACTTTCCGCCCAACGACAACCCGTGCTTCGGGGTACTTTGGTATATCACCAAAAGCCCTCTTTGATGGGGGCAAAGGCGGGGGGGGGGTTATTTGCCCTTAGCAACAATTAAAAATTTTTTAAAAATATTTCTCTGACTCAAAGTGTTTGGGCTGTCAACCCCTCCCTTCCTGGGGAAACCGTATCTTATTTCCCTTTCCCACCAGGTAAACGGTTTCCAAAGGGACTCAAAGGGGCCCTTTTTTTAAAAACTTCCCCCCCCCCCAAATCACGGGGGGGGTTTTAACGCGCAAAAACCCGGGGTTGGGGGTCAAATTTTTTTACAACCCCCGCGGGGGGAAGGTTTAGGGGGAAAATTTTTCGTCTGGGGGAAATTTGGGGTTTTTTGAACACCGGGCCCCCGACACCTTCTCCCCCTTTAAGGGGGTTACCTCCCAAACGACTTACCCCAATTTTCCCCATTGCTGCCATTTCCCTTTTTGGGGGGGTTCCCCTGGGCCCCAAATTTTGGCACGACCCACTTTTCCCTTTTTGCTTTACAAATTAAAAGACCCCCCCCGTAAAAGAAACCGGTTTCCCCCAAATTTGGGTTTTTTAAAAATGCTAACGGGGGGAAAAACCCCGACCCCCGGATTGCTTTTTTTTGGGGAAGTACCCAAAATTTTAAATTTTTGGTTTTTCAAAAAACCAGTATTTTTCGGCTGAATTTTTCCTTTTTTAAATTTTCGGGGTTTTTTGAAACCCCAAATATCCCCCCTTTCTGTCCTCATTTTGCAGGGATTCCATGAATGTTTCTTTTTGGGATTGTCCACTCTCACCCGGGAAACGCCTCTTTACAAAATACATAAAAAATTTTTAAAAAAATTTTCATTAAGAAACCCGGGCCCGCCCTTTTTCTTTTTTTCCTGGTCACGCCGGTTTTTCCCAAAAAAAACTGGGGGACCAGGGGGCCAAGGGGAGCACGCCGCCCCCCGTAGGCAACGGGGGACATGTTTTTTGTTAAAAGGGTTTTTTTTTCGGGGGGTCTACGCACCGGGCACGGGGGGGGGGGGCCGACCCTTCCAAAAACAACGCCGGGCCACAGGGACGGGGTTTCGCGGGGTTTTCCTTTTTATACAAAATCTAGAAAAAGGGGGTTTTAATCGTGACGAAAACCCCGCGGGGGGTACTTTTTTAAACCCCACTTTTTTTTTCAAGAGGGTTTCCACCCCAGGGTGTAATTTTGGCGATGCTCCCCTTAGTGGCACCCCCTTTTTGGGTTTTGGATTTCGCAAATATCTCCTTTTTCGCCGGGCCCTTTTTTTAAAAGGGGTTTTTTCCCGGTTTTTTAAAATTACGCAACAGCGGGGGGGGTTTTTTTGTTTATCCTTTTTTTAAAACCCAGTAAATTTTTTTTGTGCCATTTGATCATCAAAGGGGTTTTTCTCTTTTTAAATCTTTTTTTAACTATTAAATATTTTAAAATGTGTTTTTTGGGTTTTTTTAAAAAACCCCTTTTAGTACACTTTAACATATTATTTTGCTTTTTTAAAACTAAATGTTGTTTTAAAATGTTTGTTTTTTTTTTATTGGCGTGATACCCTGTTTTTTTTTTCGGGGGGTTTTTACTAAAAAATTTTCACTGCCCCCAAAGATACCCCTAGGGGTTTCCCCAAAGGGGAAACATTCCATATTTAGTTTGGGTTTTTTTTTTTTAAAATTTTTTTTTTTCATTTTTTTTTGCTTTCTAAGAAACGGGGTGAATTTTTTGGGGCATCTCCCATGGGGTTTTTTTCTAGTATTTTATTTTTTTAAGGCCCTAATGACCTCATGTTCCCATGGGGCCTTTAAAACCCCAAATTAAAAATAAAAATTATAATTTTTATTATTTTCAAAATTTTATCCCAAATTTTCTTTATAACAAATTTAAAATTTGAAAATGGGTGGGGGGGGGGGAAACCCCCTAAAAAAATAAAGGCTAATTTGCTCTTTTACTAAAAGCGGGGGTACGGTTTAAATGTTTTTTATTCTAAAAAACACTAAAAATTTTTCCCGGGTTTGAGAAAAAAAAATTTTATGGAAAAGCCTCCCTCTAACTCATATCTAAGTATTATTTAGCCCATATAATATTAAGTTTTCATTTGGGCCCACTACATATACGTACATTTAGGGGCCATATCATTTTACGAACCGTTAAACCCCCTAACAAATATGTATCTTTTAAAACCCCCAAAAACCATACACATCTCAATTAACTCCAAAAACCCGTATCCGGGTGATTCTTATTCTTATTTTACGTCTTTTAATAATCGTATCTTCGTGTCAACAGTGGGGGTATTGTTTTTTTTTGGGGGTTATTGGGGGTTCGGGAAACATAAAAAGTGCGGGTCTAGTGCAAGTTGTTGGGAGCCCCCCCCCTTTGCCGGTGAAAAAGTGCCGGGGCATTCAGGGCCCCGGGAAGCCGGTAAAATTAAATAAGTTCCTGGATGTAGGCCATCAGGCGAGATAGATATAACGACAGGTGGAGTCTGTTTGTCTGTCTCCCTCACCCACTCCCTCAATGAAATCACGTGTTGGCTTTAGAGAGCCGGCCAGCCTCATCACAATCAAATCACAACATGCCAACCCTTGCTTACACTTGGATGAGAGCCTCTGTCGCGTCAGCCATAAAGGACGTTCGTTATCTTCTCTTTCGGGGTGACGGCATTGCTTTATTTATTTGTACTCATTTTTATGTTTACGTTTACTCTTCTCCTAACTTGCTGGTGTCAAAGTAATGTCAGCATCCGTGGATATGTAAACGTTACTATTTATTCAAGCTACCCTATATCACATAACACTAGTGGATCTCTGCAGAGATGGTTGTTATATAAATTGAGGACCTCATGACTTTCTAGTTAAAGGTTTACTTGTCAAAGGCCTTCAACTTTCTATGTGTATCTCATCTCGAACAATTATGTGGGGGTGGAATAGAATATTTAATTTATTAGCAAATTAGATAAATACCTAAAGCAAATTTTCAAAGATAAAGAAGAGAAAACATCATACGAACAAACATTTTTTTAAATATATTTGTTGGAAAGGTTATATTTATAGAAAGTGCATCCGCGTTTGCATGGAGGGAGTATAAAACCAACTTGAAGAAAAAACTTCACTACACCCGACCGAGTTTCAAACCTCGATCTCCCCGTAATCGGTATTCTAGTTAACTACGTGATTTACGTTAGAGCATGCGGCTTGCGAGGCGGGTTAACCTACTGTCATGGGTTTGTTTGGCATAGACACATTTTTGTCGTATTTTTCAATTTGTCGCACCATATCACTCGAGTAAGAACTGAGTTATTATTTTTAAGCAAAGAGAAATATTTTATTTGCGATGTACAATCGTACACATTAGAGCAGTCGTGTCAAACTTGCGTCCCGCGGGATGCATGTGGTCCGATTCGTGTTTCTGTGCGGCCCTAAGGACCTTTCTATGAACCAACAAACAATACGGCCCTATTCATATTTTTATAAACGTTGTAGGAATACAACAGTTGGGATTATGACGTTTGGAAATTGGTTGTTATTTGGTGATATTATCTATCAAGTGAGGTTGGTGTACCAAATTTTATTCATTACTCACCAAAGCTCGATTCCTTAAAATTGTTAAATTCGCTCACCATAATGTACAATATTTGTCAGCAAACAAGTGTTTTTTTCGCTCATGAAAACGAACAAACATCAAAGCGATCCAATTAACCAATACGCATTTGTAATCTAATTTGAACGTGACTTCTACAAGAGATCTGAAACTATTCACACGCTTGATGCAAAAAAAAAAAAGTTTCAAATTTTGGGTAAAAAATAGGAAAGATAAGTCTTAGAATTTTATGTAATCTTAATTTTTTTTTTATTAAGTATTTTAAAATTGAGATTTTTCAATTCACGATGGTGACAATATTGAACTTTCTGAAATTTGACCCCATCGTTATTTTAAACGTCCCAATGTGGCCCTTATGGCAACACGAGTTTGACACGCCTGCATTATTAGTGCTTCCATAGTTATGTAAATAAAGAATGATTGTACAGATTAGCCAATGCGCACACAGCAGAAAATCTGGAATAAAACGCGCTAGCATGAAGCTCAGTACGAAAATAGACTTGATTCAAGTTGTACATTTGTGAGGGGGGGGGGGGACGTAACCGTCTTCGATAAAGAACTATTTATTTACAGAGAAACTTATTTAAAACTACTAGCAGTACCCAACGCTGCCCGGGTAACCACGCAATTGATTCAAACAAACAGAAAAAAATTAATTAATTTTATTTATGTCAAAGCTCCCCTGGGGTCGCCCCCAGAGGTGGTATTCTAGTCTGGTAGCGTAAAGCGTTTCTTGAAGAAAATTATTGACAGGATATATTACTATTACCAGACGTCCGGGCTTTATGGATTCTTTTAGCAATTTGCCTAACTAGGGTGAAAGGGTAGTTGTTGGTGGGAAGGGGGGTTAGGATTAGATCATACACCTATAACCAATTAGACCCATACCCAGAAGGGGACCTCTGTCAACAATCCTCGTTCACTGTTCGTGCCGAAGGCTTCTTGTCCTCAGGATAACTCCTTCACGATCAGTGAACGTCACGTACCGCTGTCTCCCCAACCCCGGGACCTGAGATCCAACCCGGACTACTACGTGTTGTGACCACCTCCGAAGCTTGGAGGGAGACAACAGTTAATTGGGAAACACTCAACGTTTAATTACATCAGGAATGTTATTCAGGTTCCAAGGAAGATACTCTTAGGTTTCAACTTATTATAATTTAAGATCCATTACCTGTTGTTATAATTTCATGGTACTCACAATTATTGAAGTGTAGTAGATCAGAGAGACGTGGACCTTGTGAACATCTGAATAAGCGCAGATCACACACGTACATGGCTTGAGGTCGATACTCGAGTCGAATGGCAACGCCCTAAAATTTTGGGTTTTTATAAAAGGCCTAAATTCTTAGGAAAATTAAATTTGACGCAATTCCCACGTGATTAAGTGAACTATGGTCGCATTAAACAAATACAGTGGGCGCGAGGTCCGTAATTAAATGTTTAGATGAACTTAAACAAATATAGGAAGAATACAGAATTGATATTATCCTGGCGTGGCGCCGAGATATTAACGCCAGACCGTCGCTGGGCGGTAATGATAAGATAATTAATAGGTACGTCTATATTCAGGATTAAAATTAAAAGGAGGTTCTTGGTTAACGTCTCAATGTCACATTTATTTCCACTAAGTTTAAAAAATCCAATAAAAAACTTAAAATTCCAGCTTTGAGGTTTACCTAACGTGATGCCGGGATCACGATCAACTTAATGGATTCCCCTACGAAACGGAGTTTATAATAGTGTCGTAAGAGGCGACTTAAAGGAGAAGCTTTTATGGAGGACGTACCAACTTCCTTCTTCTTCCTTCGCCGTCATATTTTGATATTTCTATGTTTTTTAATGTTTTAATGACCTCACTGTGTTTACGAGCTTAAGATCATATTATTATTATTGATTCGTTTTGTACGCAAATCGAATCTTTTAAATTCCATATGAGTTCTCGCTTATAAAGTTTCTACTTTTATTATACTATTCCGCATTGAGATTATTTTAACACTTTTAGTATATTTTAATATTTTTGTATTGTCTATTTAATGATATACAGTTTTTTTTAGCAGAGGTATTAATTACCTCTATTGTTTTCCCCACAGAGATGTTACTATTTAAAAAAAAAAGATTTATGACCTGTATGTATCGACGCTCCTATAAACAATTATAATAATAACTTAACAGAAAGTAATGATTTTTCTTCTTGTTTTTAAATTGAAGTTATCGTGACATACTAACCTAACGTTGACTTGACATTCACTTAACATAACAGTTGTCTAGGGAAGAACTTTCAACCATCGTTACGTTAAGTGAAGTGTTCCATGTGCTCATACTAGCCAATCATGATATGAGCATCGTCAACAAACTTATTTAGTACTTGATTTGTTTGCACATTTGGTGGACTGATGATTTCTTATTTTTCAGTAAAGTTCATTTGTCCGTGTAACCTTTTGGCCTCTTTCTACATTATTTTGTAGATCCAGTAAATTTCTTTTGTCAATCTTAACTTCTTTTCAATCTCATTTTAGTGAAGTTTGTTCTTGAATACTCTAAATTCATTTTATGTGTATTTCTCGAATTGTTACAATATGTTATGTGAATTCTGATCCCATACACTGTTCCTTTACGTTACATGAACATTAGGTTGATCGTGATCCCACCTTAAAGAAACAGTGTGAAATAGGAATTCACGTAACGTAACTTAAAAACTTAAAAATTCAAGCAAAACATAAACAATGAATATGAACTGTTTGAAAACATATAATTTACTAAAATGGAACTAAAGCATTTAGGGTTGACAACTTCAATAACATGCAATACAAATACAAGCTTACTATATCTACAAAATATACTTTAGAAACAAGCTACGACATTTTAGTGTTCGCAATATGCGGGTACATGGACTATATCAAAGAAGTCTTCTACATACCATAAACAAACAAATGAAGCACTAAATAACCGTGGTTGACGTTGTTCGCAACATGATTGGCTGGAACACGTAATACACTTAGCGTAACTGCCTCTCCTGAGCAACTCTTTGATTAATTAAATATCTTGTGTTAAGTTAAGTGCATGGCTATAGCTTCCATTTAAAAACTCGAGTATAATCCTTACGTAACGAAACATGCACGTTCAGACGTTGATTTGATCTTCATCCCGTTATATGGGAGCTAGTTAATAATTACATAAGAAATGATTATATAAGTTTAATATTAGCTTTAGCTTGTCGCATGACATTTATTGTATTGCATGAAGCGTCATATACATAGTATTAACTAAATGTATTAGCAAATAATGCATGATTATAACCAGATTAATAAAATATCACTTAAACCGTTAAAGTGTAGGAATTAAAAATGATACATTAAACATCCAAATCCAATGCATAAGAGATTTCTTATAACTAGAAAAGGTATTTAAAATTTAAATAATGTATTTTATAAATATTATTTAATTGATGATTGCATTATTTGAACCAATGTTAAGTTGAGTTGTAAAATAAAGTTTTTAATCTATATATGGATAAAAATATTGTCTGGTGTCTAATCCCTTTCCCCCTTTACTGTTGACGATTGTCCCGACGCCCTAGACGACTAAAATCGAGTGTTTTCAATGAATCATCATAAATTCACTCTCGTGTAATCGTGTATGAGGGGATTTTTTTCCTTGCTTGCGTTTCCAGGTCTCTCTGGGGCGGTCTGCCCCTAGCAGCACAGGCGCGTCCCTCCAATCTCTCGACGCGCTGCTTCCAAGTGGACAAAGGTGAAGAAGGCCTTCCTGACGTCCGCCCCCGGTGTACGGCGGGAGGAAAGCAGTGGCTCCGCCCCTTCCAGCCCCAGCAAGCACACCAGCTTCATCTATGACGTCGGTCGGTAACTCTTTGAATCAATGTTTCCCAAACTGTGGTACGCGTGTATCCAGGGATATGCGACGAGTCATTGAGCTTTGTTGATGAGCTTTGTTGATGATAAAACAATTTTAATGATAGTCTCCTAAAAGAAATTGGCGCAGATTTTTGGCGTGATGTCATGTACGTTATAAGCTTTTATTTACATGTCACCGCTTAGTTTATATTAGCACTAAATCGTAATCAAAATTTATAACTACAGGATGGCCCATAAGTAGTTATACAGTATAAATATGGCATTGGGCAATGGAACAAAAGTATGTACAGTAGGGCCCGTGGCTTCTTTGGTGCTGACTGACAGCTCACAGCTGACTTATGACAGTCAACATTTAGGTATATAACTAAATTTTAACCGGGTCTAGAAGTGACAGCTGTTAAAACACATTTTTTTTTGCAGATCATATGGTTTGGCGTAGGGATACATAATTTGGTCTGGTAACTTCTCAAAGCCGCCAGCTCTCAGCTGTGAGCTGTCAGCACCAAAGAAGCCATGGGGATACTGTATACAGTACAAATGGTATATATTTACAGGTTATTGACTCTCTTACACTGTTTAATCATATAAGTGCTTGAAATGTCGTCTTTCAACTTTCCAACAATTCCTGGAACCTGTGCAGAACACTGTGACCCACAGCAAGACACAAATTCCGCTAATAATCAATGTCCTGAAATGCTTGTGAAAGGAACTCTTTTAATTCGTCATCTGTTGGGGCTTCATCTTAAAAAACCTTATCCTTCATTACGCCCCAAAAAATGAAATCCATGAGTGTGAGGTCGGGTGATCTTGGCGACCAATCGATGCTGTCAAGTAGCTTCATACCAACAAAGCAGAATGAGGTTTCCCATCTTGTTGGAAGAACATTTCGGTGAAGTCAACCCTGCTTCTGAGTTGTGGCACCATTGTTTTGTAACCATCCCTACTATCACTAATTCATTTTAATATTTTAATGGAGAAGGCAGGTTTTGAAACTATAAGACTCACATACTTAACAAGATATCAGCCGCTTATTTCTTTTTTTATCTGGTTAGGTCATGGCTTCTGGTAGGGTTCATACAGTCCTTGAAAGACCTGGAATTTAATGTGTGTCTGTTCAAGGCCTGAAAAATCTTAAATTGCTCTGGGCCTTGAAAAGTCCTGGAATTTCTTGGTTTCAATATTTTTGAAACGGTTCTGAAAAGTGGGTGGTAAATATATAGTGCATCTTCTTTGATCAAGCGTTAGCTGTTGTCTCCTGTTTACTCTACTCCCGGCTGCTCTTGTTTAATTGGTTATTGCGTCATCAGCTCAGATATAGTTGCACCCATGGGATTGGATCTCTATAAGAGAAACAGTGTTAACTTCTCTGGCAAATGCATTGCATACTGTTGATGAATACAATGTTATTTTCTTTAATTTTCTATATTTAAAAATTTCAATTCATATGCATTCACTTTTTTTTTTTTTTTGTAAGTTGAATTAAAACTGTCATTTGTTATAATTCTTTTATGATATTTGACTACCTATCAACACTTTTAGTACTTAAAGTTACAGTTTTGCATTAAATTGCCTACCGATAACTAGTAGCTCATCTCCCCTCCACCTTAGCGCTCAATTTACTGTTAAAATCCATACTACCATATAAAACTGAATCTAGAATGACTACACTAACCAATAAATCAAGGAGAGTGAAGTAAGTGACAACAAAGTTTAATTAGTATTTTTATAGTCCTTCATGTTAATTAAATTTAGTGAAAAGTTATTTTTTCCCTCTATTTAAAATTTTATATGGTTTATAATTTTTTTTATTGGCGTGTTTAACTTTAGGCATTACGAGAAATAACAGTTTTAGTCCTTAAAATGTCCTTGAAAAGTCCTTGAATTTATGTTTCATATGTCTGTAAGAAACCTGTTCTGGTTTAAATTTGGGAAACACTACACATGTATGTCATATATTAAGTAAGCCGTTGAGTAGTATCGACAAGATTTCTTGGCGGGTTCACTTTGTCATACTTTGATTGCAATATATTTACCATTATATAAATGAAATAAATGGCAGTGACGCTCTAGCGTTCTATCACTTTAGACTCGCCTCGCACTTCTTTGTCGTTGACAAGGGAGGTCTAGGTTTGTGTACCAAGGAACTCGTAACTATCTTCCTCCAAGTAATTCCTCTTCGAAAACAAAAGCCTTTATGTTTAATACACTTCAATATATAAAACGGTCTTGTTAAAACTTATTTCACCGCGATTCTTATATCGCAAGTAAGTACCTATCCAAATACGAGTACTAATTAAAAATAATAATTTAATTTAGGTTTTAAAATAATTTTATCTTATTAATAATTTCGTACATAAAAACCTATAGCATTTTAGTTAAGTGTAAACAAGGGTTATAATGTTTCTATAGTGGCTCATGATTGTTCTAACAAGCAACTGTAAGTAAATAATGGAGATGGAGAGTCGTTACGCCTCTGTGAACATTTCTGAATATCTCTTGAAGTTAACTTTTTTCAATTTTATTTAGTATACATTATGTATGGTTTTATTTAAATTTAATTGATCGTCCTTTTACTTTAGAACATACAATTATATTCATGTGTTTGGGATTCAGTTAATTAATACTTTTGCCCTATTATAATGTACACTATACTATATCTTTTACTAGCGTGGACCACACTTTCATTATCTTCAATGATTTGTGAAGCTTTGTTAAAATTACAAGAAAACATAAGTGCAGATGCATATGTTACAGGAAAATTAGATTCTCCAGTAAGAGTCGACTCGGCCTAGGTAAAGTCGACTCTTACTGGTCTTTTTAGTAAAAGTTGATTAAAAGCGAAAACTGATATTTCGATAAATTTACGAGTCGTATCTTATTATAATATATATGTTATTATTAATATATATATATTATATATATATATATTATATATATAATTAAATTATTATTGTCAATTTTAAATATTTATTATTAATTTCTAATATCTAATTGCTCTACAATAAATCTTATTCATCAATCTAAGATTCTTTTAGTTTAGATTTTGATGACTATTAATGGTACTATTCAATTTTTTAATGATGCCAAAGAAGTTATAACTTCTCACGTGCGTACATAAGTACACACACCCATTTTTTTTCATTTATCCTAACCTATTCACCTCAATACCTAGACTGTAACTTGGGTTCCTAACCTGCTCATTTTACAATTTATCCACTATCTATCTCTACTCCATTTTACATATAATACTAATTAATGATAAGGCACTTAACCTAACGTCTTAGCTTCCTACAGATCTTGTGTATCCTAATAGTTGGTCCGACCCGGGTATTTAATCCCCCCGGCACCCCCCGCCAATGCCTCGCCCCCGGCCCCCGGGGGACCATTTTTTTCGGGACCCGTGGCCCGAGGAGACAAACAACAAAAACCCCCATATTTGACCTTTTTGGTATTTTTCCCAGTTTTCATCATTTTAAGTCAGAGATTCTCTAATGCAACCCCCCCCAAGGTCCCCAAACTGAAAAAGGGGCCCCAAGGCGGGAAAGGGGTTTGGGGAGAACCCCCTTTATGCGTTTTCACCTGCACCCAGGAGTGGGAGGGCCCCCTGCTGTGGGTTTTAAACGTGGGGGAGATGGAGTTTAGCCATAGGGGCCGGCCCAGACCCTGGGCCCCTTTTTTTCCGAGCCCCAGCCACCGTGCCCCCGGGCCACTTTTCCCCCAAAGTGGGGCCCAGAGGAGGAAACCCACCCCGATTAAATATCGCCTTTCCGTTTAAAATTTTATAAAATTAAAATAAATATATCTCTTACTTATACAGGTATCCTTTAAAACCCTTATTAAAACCCCAATCATACCCCAAAAGGTGTCCCCCTTTCCCCTAATAGTACGGTTTCACCACTTACTCGCCCATTTCCCTTGCTTCCATTTCGTCCCTCTTCTCGCTCGCTCCAACACACCCCTCTTTTAAAAAACCTCCTTTGCTCCCCCCTCTCTTTTTTTGCCAATTCCCCGGGGCGTATCTAAAAAAACCTTCCCTGAAAAGGAGCTCAGGGTTTTCCCAGTCCAAAATTTCCTCCGTTTTCCCACCTTTTTTTCCTTTTGCCATCACCACCTTTTTTTTAAAAGGCCCTGTTTTCCCCTTTTCATATTTTTTCGCACCCCATACATCACATGTTGGAAATCATCGGGGCCTTTTGGCCACACCTGTCCCTTTCCCGGGGTACTCTCCAAATCCCAAGGAGTGGAGTTTGGCAGCGAAATCTCCGTGTCCCCCTCAGGAACGGGGTTGGAGTAGGGGTTTTAACCTATTATCTTTCCCCTTTTCAACCCTTTTCCGACACACCCTTTTTTAGTAAAAATACCCCAAAAATCCCTTCCTTTCTTTTGGTTTTAATCCCACCCCCATTGCCACTTTTTGGACTGTCTCTTCTCTCCTCTTTAAACCCGGCTCTGTCCCCGGGTTTTAACCCCATTCTCTTTATCTCCCCAAACAGTCTTTTTCTCCTCTATGTACAAATCGATCGGTATAGCTTTTTGTGATCACCCTAATGCTTCAGGGGGAATTGTCCTGTTTCCTTTAGACTGTAAAACAAAATTTTCCTTTGCGTTACCATTAGGGTCTGCCCCCACCCTTCCCTCTCGAGCCTTTTTTTTCCCCCCTATTTCACATCCATAAAATTAGGATTGGTCGATCATTTCCCCCGTACAGTCTGAACATCGCCTCACAGGGGAAAATCCATAATTTGCCTTCGCCAAAAATTTAGGGAGCTTTTTGTGAAGATAATCCCTTTTTTTTCCCACATAACCCCCTCCCATGTGCTCTTTTAAAAATTTAATTTTTTCACCCCATCGTTACTCCAAAGTATTTAACCCTTTTTGGCATACCTGATCCTTTCTCCTTCATTTCATTACTGGAAAAAAATTCTCCCCCCAGTTTCCCCTTTTGAAGCTTTAAATTTCCGTTTTTTCACTTGAGAACTCCAATTTTTTTCTGCCGGCCCCATTCGTCCCCTCTCGTTAGTGCATTTTTCTACGCTCTCCTCTCAATGCTTCTCCTTGTATTGCCTTCAACAGTAGCAAATACATTCCCTCTGCGTGTGCCCGAATCTTGGGAGTTCCCTTTCCCCGATTCTTTTTCCCAAAAACTTGTTCATTTTAATATTCCATAACAGTGGGGCCTTTGGAATGATCCTTGTGGGCATCCTTTGGTCGCACCCTTTATTTCCTGACTCCTTTAATTGAAGGTCAAAATCTTCCTTAAAAAAAAGTTTTTTTATCAGTCCCCCATTTATATTTTGGGAAAACCCCCCTCCCTTTAAACTCCCACAGTACCCGTGGCCACCCTTTTATTATCAAACGCGCCGGCTATGTCGAGGAAAAACCCCCAGGACAACTTGCACCCCGACTCCTTAACCTTTTGGTTTTTCCCCCCTCATCAGGGCATTTTAAATTTTTCCCTTTTGCCCCCCCCCCCACCCCCAAAACCAAAAACTGTCTGTTTGCTTTTATCAGGGCCCAAATTTTTTTAATTTTGCGCCCTTTCTCTTTGCCCGCACTTTTTTCCCCAAATTTTTTTCCCCGTAACGGCAGCAAAAATTACCGTTTATACGGGTTATCTTTGTCCCGTCCCCTTTTCTTTTTTTAGGAAGGGCATTCCCAAAATTTCCCTCTTTTTCCCTCTATCTGGGGAAACTTTTTCCCCTGTTAAGGGCTTTGTTTCATTATCTCCTTGTATTCCCTCGACACAACCTTCCCGGCTCCTTTCACCCCGCTCTGGTTGGGTCCCGTCCAATCCTGGCGGGCCCTTTCCCATTCCTCGACTTCTCCCCTTTCCTTTTTTTACCTTTACCGTTTGTGAAACTTTGGGGGGGTCTTTTTCCTCTCCATTCCCTACTTGTTTTTTCCCCCCTCCTTATCCTCTCAAAGGTAGTTTTTCGTCTGTGTCTTACTATTGTGGGAAAGGGGCCCCCCCCCTTAGCATATTTACCCATTTTACTAAAATATTTTTATAGTATAGCCCCATCGGGAAAAATTTTCCCAAACTCGTTCCCCGCGTTATTTCCGGGTTTCATTCGGGCCCCATTAGACTTTGTTTAAAAAGGGTTGTTTTTCCCCGCCCCCCCGCCTCTTCCCCATTTTTCCCCCTTTTCCCTTCTTTTCCACCCGGGCCCTCTCCTTTACATATTCGTTTCTTGCTCTGGCGTACTTTTGGGCTCATTTCCCCCGGGACCCACCACTCTTTCAGCCTCACCTCTTAAAACCCCTTCTCCGTGCTTCATTAAGCTCTCCCCCTCATTTCTATTCTTTCTTACCCTCATCTCCGTTAATTCCTCCGTCCACAAATTCCCACTTCCCTAGCCCCAGTACCTTCTTTGAAGGCACTCCTACCCGGGCTTCCACTATTGCCGATTCAAAGGCTTCCCCCCAAATTTCCTGGGCCCTTCCGCTCCGTTGGGCTTCTCTCCGCTATTTTTCTCTGGATCCCTCCCTTTTTCCCCGGGGCCATTTTGCATTTCAAAACTTCATTTCAAAACTTCATTTCTATATTTTTGTATCCCCATTGGTTTTGTCTCTGCCCCCCTTTGGGCCTTTCCTTCTCCATCTCCTTTGCACTACAAAGGGGGGCCGATGAGCCTGTGGCCCGGGACTTAATTCACCTTCCGGATTTTCCAGTTCTTTTTTCTCCTTCCACATATCTTCGGTCCCCAGAGTCACATCTATATTTGACTCCATATCTCTGGTGTTACAGAAGGGCCCGGGGTGTCCAGCTCTGTTAATTTCCCCAGTCCCCCTGGTTATATACCAAACCCCCAATTTCTTTCCTCTCTCATTAACATCTCATCCCCCATCTGTGAAACTCGCCCTTATCAAAACCATAAGATCACCGTCCCGGTTCCACCCAGGTTCCTGGAGTCTCCTCCAGGTCCCCTATGTGCGTTCGATTTTTTCTCCACAGTTGAAAGTAGCGTTGATCACGTAGAAACCATTTTATCTCCGTTTCCTATCCAGAGCCAAACCCCGCTACTTCCCCTTTAGATTGCCCACCATCATACATTTGCCCCTTTTTCCTGCTATCTCACTCCAGATTTCCCCCCTTCTCATTTTCGTATACAGAAAATTTACAGCCCCCGATCAAAAATTTGCACCCTACCCGGTATGGGTTCTGGAAAGGGCCCCTATCTCCACATTTTTTCACCCCCCCAAAAATTTCTTTTCAAAATTCCCCCCATCGCTGCCTTGGATCTGCCCACATTTATTTGGATCACCTTACAGTCCATAGGGCTATTTTTTTTTGTGCGCTTCTTTTCCCGCGCCATTTTATTTGGAAGGACATTTCCCATCCGCCCCATCGTGGCTATTTTTCCTTTTTTGCCCTCCGGGAGTTTATACAAACGCCCTTTCCTCCACGACTTTAAATTTTTGCCGTTTTTATCTCCTCTCCACACCTTGGGGTTTCCAGCTTCTGTGCACAATTTCTTGGCTACATGGCCATTTCCCCGGCATTGGGGAGCACATTTTTGGCCTCTACATAATCCTTTACGCGGCAAAATCCGCCCCTCCCAAATATATTCTGTTTTTTCCCCCCAGCCCGTTCCTTATTCGGGGACACATGTCACCCCCAGTGGTTGGGCCTCCATGTTGTGCCTGCCCTACTTGTGTACACATTTTTAACCTTTGCCTTAAAAATCAAGCCCAATTTTGCTCCCTTCCATTTTTCCTCTCATGGATTTCTCTTATGATCTCGGGCCCCGTCACCTTTTTCGATATCGTACAACATGAGCTTAAAGGGTCCTTAGTTCCGACCTTGTCACTTTCAGCCCCGCCTTACATAGGTCTTCGCTCCTGTATCTTGGCTTTTGCTGGATTGTTTCCCAACCCCCAGCATCACCCCCCCTCGAATTCTTTTCAGATTTTTTAACATTCACCCCCCCGGGTCTTTTGGCTTGGGGGGTCTCCCTTTAGTTTCTCTTTTTCTCATCTCCTTTTCTTTACTATCCGTTCCTTTTATGATCGTGTCAACGAATTCCATTTCAAGGGAACTCCTCCGGTAATATTTAGGGGGGAGTGTAGCTCTCCCCCTCTTCCTCAGTTCCGCCCTCCTTTGGCCACCTTCCTTCTCTGACTCTGTCTCTATCTCTCTAGAGTCCACTCTCCTCGACCGCTACCCCGGTCGTTCATCGGCTTACTATTTCGTCTCCGAGCTCTCCTTGACTCCTCTGGATCTGCGTCCCCTTCCTTCTCCTTCCTTTTTGTCACCGTGCTCTCCCTGCTCAGCACTATCTTACTCAACCTCAGTTGCGGGGTCATTCCCTTGCCTGATTCTGTTTCAGGCCTTTCTCTTTCTTTTACCTTTGACCCCTCCTCTGGTCTTTATCTACCGCTTTTGGGGCTCACCTTTCTTGTCCCCTCTCTCGTCTTTCTCCTTTCTTTCCTCTTGGTAACCTCCCACTCAGTGTCCCCTCACTGCCGGAGTTCTTTCTCTTTCCGCCGGGACCTTGTCCTTCTTTTCCCTCTTCTTTCTCCTCTTCTTTCTCCTTCCTGCCGTCCCACTTCCTTCCGATACCATGTTGTTTCCTGTCTTTTGTTCATTTTCGTCTTTGCTTTTAGCCAGCGCATCGTGGACAAGGGAGCGGGCCGGAATAGTCAGGAACGGTATACCCTCGGGATTATACCCTACCCAAGTTCCCCGCGGCCCGACCTCCGTTTGCCGATCCCGGTATACTCGGACGGACCGGGCTCGCTCGTTGCGGTGCAGGGTGCGACCCCTGCACTCAATGTCCACTTCCTGGTCAGGGTCCGAAGCGGCTGGTCTCCGGCCCCTGTCCGCAACTTACGCCTCGGCAGAGCAAGCTCACATAAGCTTCCCCGGCCACCGACGGAAACATATCGGTGACTCGGTTCGGCACTCCCAGTGGGTCACGGTCGGGACCAACCTACCCCCATCGTGGGGGTCTAATTTTTCTAGGAGGACTGACCACTTCCTCCCAACCCAGTTGTACTGGTGGGCTAGGGTTGCCTGATTCACCAGCAGGTCCGTATTCGCATCGGAGCTAACCGGACTCCGTAGCCTACCCCGTTCGAGGGGGTCCTAGATTTTCAGGACTTGTCGGGGCGATATTTTTCTGGTTGGGGTGAAAACCTCTTCCACTTTTCCTTTTTTACCCGGGGCTTACGACCGCTTTGCCTCCCTTGATTGACCCCCCCCCGCGAGGCACTTTGAGCCCTCGATTGCCGCCCTCCCGGGATCCCAGGCAAGTTGGCCCGGGGAGACAGATTACCCTTTTATTTGCTTTTTTTTTACTTTCGAGCTTTCCCTATACAAGTCTAGATTTTTTTCAGTTAACCCCCTTCAATACGACGACCGGGGAAACCCCCCCCCTCAAACTTTTCACCTGTTTGGGGGAGTAGAAGGCCCCCCCTGCATGGGTTTTCACACATGGGGGGGGTGGAGTTTAGCCCACCAAATCCCCGCCCCCCCTACTTTGCCCCAGGACCATGAGGAGGTACCCCACCACGATACCCTGTATCGCCTTCTTACCCCCAAATTACTACTCTTATCCTTTTATTACACTCTTTAAAATCTGCCATCCGTTTTCTTCTTTTTTTTTTTGTCGATACTATCATATCTCACCTTTTCCCAAAACACCGTATCATTTCCTCTTTATTCCATCTAAGCCTTTTCCTTCTATTTTTTTTTTCTTAGCTCTTCCTTTTTTCCCTTATTCGAAAACCCCTTTAAGACATGTTCGCGTCTCCGTGCTTCAAAATGGTCGCATTTTCCTTTCCGTTTCATCTGAATCCTCGTATTTTCCCCTTGAATCTCCATGTCCATTTTATAAATTTGTGTGCTTTGTTTTTTCCCCTACCCGTTTCTTTCTCCATTTTTTATCCCACATCTGGATAATATTGATATGTTCTCATCCCTTTTCAGATTGTTCCCTTCCCCTTTTTCCCCTTTTCTTTTTTCCTTTCTCCCCCTTTTTTTTCCCTTTTCTACCCAAAACCTTCCACTTTATTTTCCCCATAACCTGATCTTTTCCTTTTATCTTCTCTTTTGGAAAATCGCACCTGCAATTACCTGACATGCTTCGTACGAATTGTCTGTATTTTTTGATTACCCAAGCAGTTTTCTTTTTTTGCACCCTCCTTATGTATTTCTTTCTTTTCTCTCCGCGCTCCCAGCCCCAAACTCGCATCCTACTTATTTATTTTTCTCCACTCCTATCTATATATATAATAAATTTCTTAGGCTTCGCATCTATCCCCCCGCTATCCTTGAACTCTCTCGGGGCCAAAAATGCGCTCATTACTCTCTCTCCGATTTCCCATTTCTTTCAAATCTTATTTTGGGGAGATATTTTTACCCAGATATTTAACGTACTCTCCGAACCTTTTTAACCCCCCGTCATAATATTTTTGGGTTTCCCCTAATTTCCCCCTTTTCTCATTGTTTTTCACTGATTTGTTTGGCGAAATGACAGCTTTTTACCCTTTACCCGGGTTCTACTTTTCTCATTATTCTCGGGGCCCTTCTCTCCAAGGCTATTCTTGTGTCTCCCTTAACAAATCGGGAAAATCATCCGCAAAAACCCAAGATTTTCCACCCCCTTCCCATTCGTCCTCAGCAGTCCGCCTCTGTATATTCCACATGAGCGGGCCAGCACCGACCCCTGGGGAAAAAACCTTTTCGCCCCGGACTTCTCTTTTTAACCCCCTTCCTTTTCCCATGTCACCCTTCTGTTTTTTAAAATAGTCCTTCGTGACCCCCAAGGTTGTTTGGGAACCTGCTTCGCCCATGTTAGCATGATTCTTGGCCCCCAGGCTTGTCGAATGCTCCACGTGTCCGGGAACACCCCATGACTATATCTCCACTCTGCCAATTCCCTCTTAGCTTCAAAGTGCACAACTACTTTTCTTTTCATAAACCCATATTGTCCTCCCTTAATAGTCCACGCTTTAAAATACGTTTATCTTCTTCCTATCATATTTCCCCGAAGTTTTCCCATTACCGTAAAATTTTTTTCTGGCTTTTGATTTTAATTTCGTTCGTCCTTTTCAGGTCCTTTTAAAAGACTTTAAATTCCAATTTTCCAATTTCTTGGGAACCCCCCCTTTCCAAGATTTCTTCATTAGCCCAGTATTTTTTTCTCCGCAATACTTTACTATTTTTCTTTAAAATTTCGGTTTCCTTGCTATCTTTTCCGGGGGGTTTTTCCTATTTTAAGATTTTTTTGCCGCTTCACAATTCTTCTATTGTAATTTGTTGAGGTTTTCCCCCGGCTTTTCTCATTGAAAGCCAACCCAAGAGTCCCGGGACAATGGACATGTTCTACCCCGGGCACTTATCGCCCCCCTTGCCTCAAAAGGACAAACCCAAAAAATTAAGTTTTTAAAAACTGAAAAACATGTATTTGGAATAACACATAATTTTTGTTAATCACTTTTTTAGCAAAAAGAATAAGGCTCAAATACGGGGGTAAAGTTATTTTTGGAATTTTATTTTAAAACCCCTAAAGAATCACTTATTTTTTTGATTTGGACATTTTTGTAAAAAAAAGTATAGGTTGTCCTTCGATTTTTAATTTAACCTATAGCAATATTTTTTCAATTTAAAACGCAGTGGAATTTAGGCGTAAATGTTAGGCTTTTTTTCCCTCTCCATATTATATTTTACTTAAATTTTTCGGGAAATTAAAGAATTTGATCAAACACTTCAAAATTTAGAATTATATTTTTTTTTAAAATAATCATTATCTTAAAAAATACAAACATTTTATAGGGTAAAATGTAAAAAACTCTTTTTAAGATAGGTAAAAAACTAATGAACAGCAAATTATTAAACACAGATTAAGAACACTTTATAAAAAAATTAATAATTCTTTGGAAAAATATTTTTCCGTTTAGGTCTTGAATATCCTTCTTATTTCGGGTATAAATCTCTTCGAATAACATAACCAACCTGGAAATTAAAATACATTATAAAGTTGCAATTCAACACAAATTTCAACACACATTCAAAAACTTGACAACCAACCTGACAACTCCCAATCTTTGAGGACCAAAATCTTTTTACGCTACATTGACTTTCTAACTCCAATTTTTTAAAGAGGTTTTATAAAAAATGCCCCAAATTTCCCCTTTTCAACTTTCCGTACTTTGATACATGCCATTTTTTTTTCTTCTTGTCCATATCAACATTAAAATTGGGTACCCCCACTTTTCCTGTAAGGCTTTCAAGTCTAAAATTTTCATAATAAATTTGATAACAGAATGGGGCCATCTTCTTTGCCCACATTATTAAGTAACTCTTTTCTGCACATAAGGGAGAAGTTTTTCAGGTGTCCTTCACCCTTCTCAATAACGCTGTTAGTTTCCCCTTCATTCGTGAATGCCCATAATCAAAAATTTTATGAGTGAACTTCGAAGATTGTGTTTGATACGCATACGATAGGTTGCAAGCAATACTTATTTTTCTGCTGCCACAGCGTTATCTAATAAAGATAATTCCAATCCCATATATCACCCTTTTCAGCCAGAATTCGATGAAACGAAAAAACCAGCTTCCGATTTCCAACTCCCGTCCTTCTATTTCAGTCCAAAAAAAACATTGGGCATTTTGCAAAAGATCACTTACTTTTAAAATTGTGACCCCTTTTCGTATAACCTTTGGTACATTTCCCCGATACCAAATTGCCGATGCCAGTCCCAAATTTCCTTTTTAAAAATTTTCTTACGTCCGGGAAGTCCCACCGAAAATCAAACAAAAGACAAAAAAACCCCTTTTCTTTTACATTACTTTATTACTCTTCCCGAGGTCAGACATACACGGTTCTCCTTAAACAGATCCCTCCATCAACCCCTTTTATCTCGAACAGTTTTTTATTTCCATTCTGACGTCCGTTCCGTCACTCAACCTGGGCCTCACCCCCAAACTTTACTCCCTGACCTCTCCCTCAAGTGAGACCCGTCCGCTAGCGGCACACCTTCTAACCAAACCCCCGGGTGTGACTAACGCCAAAATTTGAACATTTTATTTTACCTTAAAAAAAATTTTGCTTTTAAAACCCAAAGGGGTATAAGACCGGGGTGCTAATAATAATAATAAAATGATAACCAAACCTTTTGGGTAGTGGCATAACTGCTTGAAGTCAATACACAACATTAATTTCTTCTTATCAACTCCTTTTTTTTAGTGAAATTTTTTTTTTTCTTGAGCTTTTATCAAATATCATCGCATTCTTAAATGATTTGCTAAGTCACACTATCCTTTCTGGGTACTAAAAAATAATAGAATTCACCATTGAAAAATTTAAACATTACGAATTTAAAAAGGTTGATGCGCTTCTCACGATTTCTTTAAAATCCCGATATAGATCTGCTAGACTTTTACCACCTCAATAAATTCACGGTATCGGGGCCTTAAATAGTGAATTCAATTCTTGGTATTGCGTTGATAAATTTCCTTACGCTGTTTTTTAAATTTCTGGACTACTGGTGATTTTTTGGCTTTTTTTTTTCCCTCATGTCCCCCTCAACAAATCCGTTTCAGTTTTTTTATTTAAGGCTTTTCGAATGGGTCGGTCTTTTATACAAGGGGCCCCTTGAAAAATGTTTTACACATCGAAACCGTCTTATTCCCTCAAAATAAAAAGCTGATTTGAGGTTTCTAAAATTTTGCATTTTTTGAGTACGATTTTTTGGTTTAAAGGGGTTTTATGTGCGCAACTATAAATTTCCCTTTACCTTTGTAAATTCTCAAACCCAAAAAATTATCGAAAATTCCTCTGGGACTGCATCATTTTTTTTATCCCTACAGCGAATCTACACCTTCCACATGGGGGAGAACTTTCCTTGTTTAAAAAATTTTTTCTTTTTTTTTGAGGAGGCACGTAGCTTTTCAGAATTTCTCACGATTTTTGTTTTATTAAACCCCCCATTCCGGGTTTTTTCGTTCCCTTTTTTTTCCTTTCTTCCCCCAAATTTAAAACTTCACGGAATATATTTTCATTTTACCCCGCAGAACTACTCCACGGATAAAACTGCCAGTAAAAATTGGGTCTTCTTCTAAATTATTTTCTAATTCTCAAATCGTTACGTCCAGGGGAAAATAAAACGGAAATTTTTTGTTTTTCAATTTCGTCAAACTATGCGAGTAGGACATTCAGAGCTACATGAAACAGCATAAATTTTACTCCATCTGGTTAAAGAACGGTACCATAAAAGTTATTCAAAAATGTTTTCACTAGACTGATGAATTTCCAATCGGGTTTTGCTCATTACTTTACTACTTTTTATTCCTCCCTTATCATCAATTGTTGCGAGTTGCTTTCTCTTTTTCAACAAATCTTTTTGTAGCGTTGAAGTGCTTTTCTAGCAATAGCCTATGGTTGGCGAATTGAGTTCTTCCTCGGGAATCAATCTTTTTAAGGTTTGAAAAATGTTTTTTTTTTGAATACAACTGAGTTTGGGTTTGGGAAAATGTTCATTCATGAACACGTGGGGTCTGATTATTGGAATTTCTCCCACTATGTACGTACTTGCCATTCATAAAATTTTACTGCAGGGGCTTGATGGAAGCAAATTTATCTGCATGAAAAAAAAAACTCTTTCAATACCCCCCTTTAATTAAGGGTTGCATATTCGAAATTTTGAACATTTTCGAATAATGAATACCAAAAAAACCTATTGACACCGAATACAAATCCCAATACCAAGTTTCGAAACTGTTAGTCCTTTTATCTCTAACCCCAAATAATACTTGTGTTTTTTTCAGCTTGAACCTGACAAGTAGACGAGTTGGAGGTAAATAACTTGCCCCTTTTGCACATAAATTTTTTGGGGGGAAGGGGGGTTTCCCCATTTAAACAACCCGTGACCCCATAACTTGTCCTTTGTACATAAATTTTTGGGGGGGGGGGGTTTCCATGTTAACAACCCTGACCTAAACAAACAGTAAAAAAAAACGCCAAAAACTTTAAGGTGAAAGGGAGTATAAAAGGCAAGGCCAAGAAATGATGAGTTTTGAAAATAATGGAAAATTTTTTACTACCCTATAATTTTATTTTGTAAACCCAAAAGGGTTTTTTTTTAAACTTGTCAATGTCAACAACTTTGTACGGGAAAAGTAAACGGTTCAATGCGCAAGAGAAAGGGGAGAAAAAAATGCATGTAAATGAATATATAAAGGGAAGGGAAAAGTAGAAAGGGGGAAAGGAGAGAAAACAGGGGGAAAAGGAAAAGTAGAGGGGGAAGGGGGGAGAAGTACAGTAGGGGGTTTTTTTTGCCTTTTCCAACAACTAAATTTAAACATAAATTCAAAACTTTTAAAAACAAATTTAAAAAATTTCCCCATAAAAAAAAAACCCCCCACTATTCATAACATTATCTGTATTCGTTCAAAATTTTACTACTCGATTAGAAATTATTCAATTTCAAAAAAAAGGCATCGCACCCCTAGAATAATAAAATCCTTCAAAAGTGACATAACTCAATAACACAATAAATTCTTCAAAACTGAATAATTCAAAACATTATTAAATTTTTATCTAAAGTACATAACTCGAAATATCAACAAAAAGTCATTAAACTGGTAAACTTACATTCAATCAGCTTATTTGGTTACTTTGATAGCAAAAAAAGTTCCTTTTAAAAAAGCTACCTTTTCACACCGAAACACAGAAAAAACATTCATGTTTTTTCTTAAAAAAGTGGCGTAAACGAAATTCCCTGAATATTCTTCAAAAGTGGCATAATTCGAACTAACAAACAAATTACTTCCCGATCATAAAAAAGACTCAATCGAAATACAGCTGCTTTTGTTTTATAATTTTAAATCCAAAAAAGACACAACCAAAATACAAACAATCTTAAACATCTCAACATCAACCGTTCACCTTGAGTTTCACGACACAATGAGAATACGACACTTTTGTAAATTTTTGCCACAGTTCCATAAAAACAGAAAGTGAAAAAAATCCTTGGGGGCCAATTTGTAAGCTAAAAAAACCCCTTTTTGATGGTTGGTCGAGAAGTGTTTCCGAAACTTTTTCAAGTGATAACCAAAAAATAGGTTTTTTAGTTGTGTCTTTTTTGAAGCAAGGTGCGATATATACAAAAAAACCCCGAGACATGGAAGGGGGGATTAGGCAAAAAGGAGGGATATGCAAAAAACATTGGCTTCTACAACAAACTTCAAACAACTAAATATTCTGGGGCTAGATTAGAGCAGGCACCCTTTTCCTTCTTAAGTTTTTTGGTTTTTCTCGGTCTTACGAACTCGGGGGCCGTTTTTTAATTTTTGGTAGCTCGGTCAGTTAAAAACCCACGGGAGTTTGCTCGATTGTGTTTCTTCTCTCTTCGACCTTTTTTCCAAAAGCGCTGGATGGGAAAGGGGGTAAGTTTGTCCGCCCGTCCTCTTCTTAAATTTGTAACCAAATACACAACAGTTTCCCCCTAACCATCTCATGTTACAAAATGTTTGAAAAGGACGGGCCCTTGCATGATATCGACTCCGTACATGAGGAAATCTTATTTTCTAGTAGTCCTCAAATTTATAGAAACCTTTTTGAAAGAATGGCCAAAAAATAATACTTTCTTTATCCTCATCATTAAATTCCTACCATTAAAAGGGATTTCAGCAGGTTTCCACTGCTCGAGGCCTTCCTATATCCCCAACCTGACGATGCGTCAATCCCGGGAATTTTTGGGGAAAGGGGCCGTGGTAGCCAAACCTTTGCAAATTTAAAACAGAAATCTCACATGCACCGTGTGAGTCCCCCAAATTTCTCGTTAATTGCAAGGTAAAAATTCCGCTGGCTGGGCAGTCCAAATGGAAGGCAGAAAAAAACCTAAGATTAAATTTGAAAAGAAATCCCGATTCCAGAAACGTAAATAATACTTATCCACAAAGGCTCCGGTATATCAGACCTTTTATAGCCAAATATTTAGCTAATATAAAAATACAAAATGGCATTTCGATTAATCTCTCAAAAACATAAAAGGGGATATAGGGGGCCCCCACTTTTTTTTTTTTCATCATAACTATCGCAGACGTTTTTAAATTTGATCGGAAATGTCAGAAAACACTTCGGAAGTTTTTTAACATAATGAAATGGAATTAAAGATTTTTTTAAAAAAAATTAATTGGAAAATATTTTTCAAATATTATTACACTTGTCCTAATAAATTTGCCGTAATATAACCCCTTAGCTTAGAACAGAATTCCTAAAACAAAAATTAACTTTTTTATTTAAACTTAATTCGTTATTCTTTAAATGACATTTAAGAAAAAATAATGTAATTTGAATTTAAAAGTTAAGTGCACTTAAAAAAACAGCCATATTTACTTGCAAAAATCACAAAGTATGCATTTTCTCACACCCCAACACATTCATTGGGGGCCCCACAGTTCACAAAAAATAACTGTACCCACAATTCACCCCCTTCGTCTGCTAAAAAAAACCCCTTCACAGAAAATACAAACCATCATCATTATCGGGACTAGGAACCCCTATTTCAATTTCTTGAAGAGACCTTGAATCAATTTTAACCCTCATCCCGTTTCTTCACTAAAAAAATTTTTTCTTTTAATTTTTCTTCGACTTTTTTTCTTTGTCTTTGTATCACCGTGGGGGTTCTCTCCCTTAAAAAAATTCTGTTTCTTCCCTTTTTTTTTATTTGTTTTTCTGCCTTTTTTTTTCTCAGACCTTTCTAATCAAGTTTATAGGGGACATGTTATTTTTGCACCTTCATAATTTTTGGTCCTTTTTTTTTCATCTTTCTTTTAGGTTGGGGAATTTGGGCCAAATATCTTTTGGGAAAAAAAAATTTTGGACTTTTTCACTAAAAAACATCCCGGGGGCCGGCTTCTTCCAAGTCCTTTTTGCACAGGGTGTAGCTCTCGACCGGGTTTCTTTAATTTGGGAAAAGAGGGAAAATGGATTAACTCCGGGGAGATGCAGGGTTTGTAACCTTTTCTTTTTATTCATGCCTTTGTTTTTTTCGGCCGTAATCAACCCGTCCATATAAATTTGCCGAAGCAACAAAACTGTTCCCGTTGAACACTTCGGTTACAAGAATAATTCCGGTACCAGAACCCTTGACGGCTATTTCTCCAGTTTGACACTTCAGAAGCATTCCCCAAAAGTTGTGCTATTCGTATGCCCAAGGGGTCGGTTAAAATTTTAGCACCACTCCTGTTTAAAAGGCCCCCTGAAGGTCCGTCAAATGTTTCCCTAGGGGTCTGTGTGGAGGAAAGACTTAAAATCGTTACAGATTTTTGCGGGGGAATATCTAAAACTTTAAAATTTTCTTATGGGTGTTATGCCCATCAAGAATAGAAGACAGGTTTTCCTGCTTTGGTTTGTTTTCCGAAAAAGGATTAAGTCTTTCATAAAAATCGCCTTGGACCCAAACCCGATGGGGCATTTTCCAATGAGCCAGGTTAGCCCTTTCTTAACGTCTCGTCAATTTTTCAGCGGAAAATTAAATGGGGGAAAAAAAATTCCCCTGCACTAATGCACATACAACGAACTAATGCCCCCCCTTCGCAGGGGTTAATGCCCTCCTCCCGTTTTCCCTGGGGCCAACGACTCCGGGGGATTTTAAATTCTAACAACAATATGCCGGTTCGTCGACATGAATAGTTTTGGGGATATTTAGTTTTTGAAACCCAAATTTCAAATGTAAAAAAAAACTTTTACGTTTCCTTATTAAACCCTTTAGACAGAAAGGGGACTGGCTAGGGTTTTCAACAACAGTTTATTTTAGGGCGGCTATAAAATGATCAAACCGGGCTGGGCCCAGCCCCTCACCACGAAAAAGGGATGCGAATGTTATTTTTTTCACACAACTGTAAATAGACGACGCACATCTTTCTTGTAAGACCATGAACTTTGACTCCATGACCAGTAAAAAATTTACAACCTTCCCTTTTTCGGGTACAAAATGGGCTTTCTCCCCAATTTCCTAAAACTGCTTCTAAAACGGCAAACAAGACGAAGATCTTTGCAAAGGGGGCAAAAGGGCACAGAAAAATTTTCGAAGCTTTTTTTTAACCCCATTGTTTTATCTTTCAACCCTTAAGCTTAATCATATCTGTTTATTCCATTTTTCTTTTTGATTTCTTTTGACGTGCAAGATTTGCGAGCATCTGTAAAATAATAATATTAAATAATACCCTTAAAAGTAAGTATTTTCAGGAGAAAAAAATAAAAAAACCACCAAAAACCACTCCCATTAGAGAACTACCCCAGCGTGCTCAAAAATACTTTGTAACTTTTCAAATTTAAAGTGCTCACACTAGAATTCAGACCTGTTTACTTAGAAAACAAAGGGGCCCTATTAACGAGGGGGCTCATAACAAGACCCATGCCATTGTTCACCTCAAACAAAAAAAACCAAACCGCTCAAACTCAGGTGGGTTTAAATTTGTACGGGGGGAGAACACCTTCCCAAGGCTCCCAAACCCAAAATTTTATATTATCAATTATGTTGTGATGCCTTTTTTTTAAGGCTTGGGTTTTGGTATGCTTTTAAAAATGTAAAGCATTATTGGTGAAAATACCATTTTTGAAGTTCGACATAAAAAAGGGGCAAAAGCATAGTTACAAAGACTTTTACATAAAAAAAAAAAATCAAAAATTATTTTCAATTCAAACAAAAAAAAATTTTTCACCTTACCAATAAAAAGACCAGCCTTTAAAAATTCCCTCGTGTAAATATTACATGTTACCAAAATTGATGACTTTATTTTTCAAACCCCTCAAAATTTTTACTAAAATTGCTATATTTTTGACAAACCGCGCTTTGGCATTTCAAGGTCAAAAAACTTGTCTACTTTTTGACTAACACCTCGAGCCCGAACTAGCTAAGTTCCCTAAACTACAACACGCATTTTATATATTAACAGCTCCTCCCCGCTCGCTTTCAGGATAAAAACACATCCCACAGATGACTAAAAGCTAAATTTTCCAAAGGGGTCATCTGCACGGATTCCATGAGATTTTTGTTGACTTTGTCCACTTGCATCCTGAATCCCTCGTGCAATAAAAACGAGCAAAAAAAAAAAAAAAAAAATTTGTTAGACATTACGTCATCTTCGCTAGATCCGGTCACCTTGTTTTTCAGGAAATGAACTGTCGACGGGCACCAAGGAGGCAGTCCATCTCTCCCTGAGGCGAAATTTGAGAAAACTTTTTTTTTTTTTTTTTTCCCGATTCAAAGGTTTATTCCGCGTGGGTCTTGGGTACCCGGGACGAAAGTTTAAAAAAATGGAGGTCTCATTCGTCTCCACGCTAACATAGTTTTTCTTCTTTGATCCATGGTTTTTTATTAAGAGGAAACCCACCCCCAATGTGAAATTAGCACCCCCTTTTAACCGTTGACACATTCTTTTGGAAGCGCAAGTTTCCCCTTTTTTCCTGCTCTGTTTTTAACGATGCCTTTTTTTTTTAAAATACACACAATGGTAGGAGCCCATATGTTACTTTTTATATACCGGGCGAATCTTTATTTCCTTGAGCGGGCCTTTTCACATAAAAATACGGCTAGCCGGCCCCCCCGGGGTCCCCGGGTCTTTGTCGGCTTTAAACACAAACTAGGGTTTTAAAATGGTCCGGCTATACCAGGGTTTTTAGTCACCCCAAAAACCAAAAGACGTGAACGTATTTTGTATTGGTTTTTTTTAGACGACGCTGCCGTCAAAATAAATCAACGAATTAAGGGGTGATCCTATAAATAGAAAAAAAAAAATTTGGATATTTAACGTTTTTTGGGGTTTACGACAATGAAACCAATTTTTTTTAATACTTAAAAATTCTTTACCTTTTGACGAGTTCCCAAAATCTTTAAAAAAGAAAAACCAGCGTCAAAATACTTATATGAGAGACTGCATCCAACCGTTAAAATAAGTTTCACTTGGTAATAAACTGTTTGGATTTTTTTTTATCATTTATGATACGTACTGTTTGAGTTGATTTATGAAGAGTTAATTTTTTGATGTGGGGGGTAAGAGACATGGGAATCCCAACCCGAGCGAAGATCCTGGGCAGTAAAAACCCAAGTAGCCACCTGGGGGTTTTGATAGATATCTTTAGGGATTTTTATCCCACAGTTAAAGTTATATGAAATAGGTTATTTCATATAAGGTGCAAACCATGAAAAGAAACCGAAGGTTTAGCCGCGGTGGGAAAAGCACGTCCAACCTTTGAGGGAAAACATAGTGGACAACGGGGAAAAGGGGCGAAAAACACAGAAAGCAAATTTTACCACCCCTTTTAAAAAAAATTAATTAAAGAAAGGGCGGGAGACCAAAAAATGTAGTTATAAATTAATAATGAATAAAAAATATTTTAATTACGTAAACAATGATGAAAGTTATAAAAATAATAAAATAAAAGAAAAATACAAACTCCCCCCTCGTTGAACCATTTAGGTTTAAGAATAAGGAAGAAACAAAACACAAGAACCTAATTACAAGGGAAAGGGAAAAAACCTTTTCGGCACCGAGAAGGGGTCCTCTTATGTACGTAGATTACACCGTACCACGCCGTCAGGACCAAAAGCGTTTGAAACTATTCCCCAAAGGGCCAAGCAAGGGGGGGGAACCCAATCATGATACACAAGGGCTCCATTCTTGAGGTTATCTTTTGAGTATTCCACTTGATTAGTTTTTTTAAATTTGGAGATATCCCGTGCCCCTTTTACCAAATCTTGTGCAGGCCTGAATTAAATTTCCATCCTTGAGAATTGACAGCATTTTCTTTTATATGCACTCGGGGGAGCCCTGAGGAAATTCCCAATGAGAGAAAGCCCGGGGAAGTCATCAATCTCGACGGTCTGAAGACAATGGGGGGAAGGGGGGATTGAGCATAGCTTTAACTTGGTAGGGGTGTAATAAATTTTTTCCAATGTCAATATTTTCGCCAATAACTCGGTGATGGTGTTTACACTCTAAAAAAGCGCTTTCCCCGAGTCCACCTTTGGGGTGGCAGCAGGGGGTAGGGATGAAAATTGATTCCATTTTTTGCGACAAATTTGGGCAATTTTATCTTGATTCTTCTTTTCTTTAGGGAAGCGTTCTTATTTTCTTCAAATTGATAAACTCCCACGAAGTTGGTGCCCCCAGTCAGAAAAATGCTACATAACCCCCGGCGAGACACGAACGAGTTATGTACAAAAAACGTTTGTAGAGAGACTGTTCAACTTCAAGAGTACCGCTTTGGGTGAAAAAATAAAACACACAGGGAAAGCCTTTATCGGGGTTTTTCGATCCCGTAAGTATGTAACTTAAAGTGAAAGGACCGCAAATCCACTCCCCTTAAGAAAAGGTCTGGGCATGATACGAGCTTCGGGTGATCTCCCATTAAGGGGGGTGTGTTGGTTTGGGTTGCATCGGAAACATCTTTTGCATTTAAAATGCAGATCTGTATTCTCCTAGCCGAGATAATTCCAAAAACTTGGAATTTTTGGGTTGCAATAGTTGGGCCTCTGTAGGGCTTTTGTGAAATAATCATTATCATATATGTAATAAGATTTTTTTGGGGAAAATTAAGGATTTTTTGCTGAATGGGAACTGCGATGTTTTTAGTCTACCCCGACCGGAGTAATCCCCAGAAACCAAAAAGGTCTAAACGTTGTAATCGTTGGGTTTTCAACTTTTCCGATTTGAGAAAAATTTTATATCTTCTTCGAAAAGATTATTGGATAAATTTTACAATTAAAAGGGTGGGCCCTTCTAAACCCTAGGGGTGAAGGGCCCCAAAAAAAGCTTCTTTTCGAGTTTACAATAAGGGAATTTTTAGGCAACAACTCCGTAAGGGAACCACGAAAAAATCGAAAAAAATCCCCTCTTCTTTATGTGTCGAATAAAATAAAAGTTTAATGGTTGGGGGTTTGTTTCTTGAGATTAGTGATTCTGAAAAAAACAGTAAAGTGGAGGGCCCTTTTGTGCGGATGCTGCAACCAAGGGGGGCCTGTCCCCCCAAAAGGGGGGTTCAGAGCAGGGGGGGGGGTACACCCCGGAGGGCCCCGTCCCCCTTTATTTTGATTGGGAGGGACATGACCCAAACTTCTGGGGGTCATTTTTGTATTTGAGAAAAACCCAAAGCAACGTATACCCTTAACGGGATGGTGGAGTGTGTTCCTGCAAATACAAGGTTGATCTGTCCAGCGGTAACTGAATGTAGTGGGAAGAGAATGATATGAGCTTCTACAGATTGCTTAATTTTTGAAAGTAAATGACTCCACATAATTTTAAGACGGGGGGAACGAAATCCTTTTTAAGGGCACACGAATTTTTCAAAAAAGCAAAATTTTTTTTTGACTTCGGAGTTTTTGAAAACACACACTGAATAGAGGCTGCGCATAACTTGCTCAGATGCATCTGGAAACCATGAATTGACAAACCCGGGTAAGAGAAGATACCGAGTAGCGAGGTTTTTTAAGGGTGGAAGTCTTCCCAAAAACCCTTTCCCATTTTGCAGAAATATCTGCGGGAGGGTTCACCCAAAATAGTCCTAGGCCATAGAATTGCATCAATGATTTGGCCCAAATACTACGGGTCCCCCCAACCACACGGGGCTAAATTTTAGCTATATGGGGAGTACTGAACTTTATCGGAAATTTTTGAACTATACAATCTTTTTAAAAAAATGCATCACTTCAGGCTTCCCTTTGAGACCAAGGGTGCATAGAGGGTTTTTCAGAGTGCGAAATAAAAATGGGGGCTCACGATGCCCTAGGTACAGCCCAGTACCTGGTGTGGTTACAACCATTTGCGCAAATTTAAAGCCACCTTTTTTTTAACAATTTTTGTGAGCCCTTTTGAAAAGAGTGTACTTTTAAATTGTCAGCGCCATGAGATATCACAAATGTTTGCGTTTGTAGCACCGGGATGCGTTGGGGAAAGGCCTGACCTTCATCCTCAAAAAGTTGATGTTAAATCCGAATTGCAAGAAAGGGGGGCTATTACACCATTTGACAGTGTAAGTTGGTACACTTTTAGAGGGAAATGGGATTTTCGCGCCAAAAAACAATTGAAATTTTGTCGTCAGGATTACTTTTTAAACTGTCGTACATTTGGCAATGTCTGCACAAAAAAAAATTTATGCACCTTAAGTTTTAAAAAAATACGCAAATTCATTTTGGATTTCGGGGCCCGAGTGAAGACATCATTTTTTGAGAGGGGCCCGATTTGGGCCCTTTGCCTGGGGTCAAATCTACACCCCTTTTTGTAGAACTTTTTTTTATGACCCAGGAGGGGAGAAATAAGTTGGGGAATTTTTTTGGAGTGGTTTTGGTAAATAATTTCATGTGTCCAATTATATAATCATCCCTAATTTCCCCTATATTTCTTGAACTGGTTTAAATTTTTAAATTTTTCTTCAAGGGCATTAAAACGCCGTTTTTTCTTGAAATATGAATCACCAAGAGATGGGCCAGTTCCTTTTAAAGGGAAACGAAGCAATACGACCGTGCTGTCCCTAGCGTTGCGTGTTGCGGAATTGATTTCACACATTTCCCATCTCCGTAACCCCCTTCGAAAGGGGGTTTCCCAATTTCCAGAACTTTAAGTGAGTTGTGCAGGTCACTGCATTTTGAAATAAAGTAATAAGATTAGATGAAGCGGCTGGTTTATCTTTAATAAAAAGGGGGGCTTCCCATAACTACAAGCCGAAAAAATTTCCAGCGCATAGGCAGTCTTTTCCAAGGGATAGAGATCACCATGAGTTTTTGAGCGAAAGGGCAGCACCCAAATTTGCATTTGAACAGAACCACTCTCATTTAAAAGTGGGTCAGCAAGAACAAAATGTTTTAGTTTTTTTATTCATCGTGAATCAGTTTGCGGCATATTGAGGTTATTTTATCTTATCAAAACTGAGTGAGCGTGTAATGGTATACCACCACATGTGGAAAAATTTAAATGAGTAACACCCCTTAAGTTTCACTTTAGTTGATGATACCCCTGAACGTTACTGGAATTGGGCAGTAAGTTTTACCCCAGCTCTTTCACAGGTTCTGATCACGTGGTTTTACCGCCGAGTCCCTACGCACGCATAATTTTTGTATTTCCAGAGGGGTAGTAATGTGGACAAGCCTGGGAAGGAGTAAAATATTAATTGTGAAGAAGACCAACAAAAGGTTAGGGTTTGGGCCAAATCGGGGCCATGTGAATAAGTAGGGGGAGTTAAAGAGAAAAACCGTACATTTTTAAATTTTATGCTCTGGGGTGTTTTCAAAAAAGCAGTGATTTTTTGAACCTGTATTTTCGGATAAAGAACCGTCCTAGTTTGTCTGGGGGCTGATGGGCGTGAAAATAGTGTGTTGGCATTACCTTTTTTTGCTACATTTGGCGATAAATTGGGCCCCCTCTAATGGACACTCATTTTCCAAAAAAGTACACTTCACTGAATTGGGAGGACCTGTATCACGCGATTTCCTCGAATTTCTTTCGACTCTTGAGGAATTTTACCATAAGATTTTGAAAAATAAAATTTTCCTCGTAAACCTTTTGGTTAAGTGCTAATGCTTGTGGGCCTTTTAAGTTAAAAAAAAGGAGCGAAGAGTTTTTACATCGCTTTTCAATATTGGGGGAGATCAATTAAATTGCATGTGTAGATTAATTAAAATCGGTGTTGTGGATCTCTTCTTTCAAAAACCCAACAACTGGGTATTTTTCTGCAGGAATGGAAGTGACTTTATTATTTAGTGGGTTTGATGTTATGAGCTTAAGAATATTGAAAAATTTTCCCACCCTGTCAAGACGTTTTTTGTAATTTGGCCTCAAAAAAGTCGAATATTTAACCATGTGTGGGGCACCCAAAAATTTTTTTAAATTTAATTTTTGGGGAATCTAATATTGGACCAGCAGAGTGGTTTGACTGTTTTATTTATTTTTTGGATCCTGTTGGGAAACCCAATAAAGGGGGGAAGCAAGCTGACAACATTGGATACAACATCAAAACGAATTAAATTTGAAAAATTTGTCAATTTTTTCTGGATCAATTTTTGATGTGGGTTTGACATTATTTAAGACAAGGAACATCAAATTCTGCCTTTTAGCACTTGTTCCTTTCCAAAAATTGACCTTTGTACTTTAATTTGGGTTTAACGTTTTTACATCGAGAAAAAATTTTAAATTTATTCGTATTTTTAAAGTCTTATTTAATTTGTTCTGCTTGATGCACAAAACTTTTAGTATTCATTTTAATATGTTTTAAAAATATAAAAAAAAATCAATCGCTTGTGCATAATTATTTTTAATAATATTTACTTTGGGAAAAAACACACTATAGAGCAAACAAAAGAACAAATGTCTTCGAAACTGTCTAACCAATTTTAGGAACTCAATGTTCTGAAAAGGGGGTTGTTGAAAGCAAACCTTTACTTAGTGTGCAAAGGAAAGGAAAGGGGGGGGGGGGTAATAGAAATACTTTAAATAAGAAAAACCCAAAAAACCCAATATGCTTTGGGGGAGTGAATTATTTAAACAAAAAAAAAAACACTTAAAAACATAAATTTGGGTGCAATTGCATTTAACCCCGCACTAATATTTAAAATTAATATTGAATGTTTGTTCCGAAAACCCAACTCAATCTGTTATAATTTAAAACGGGACATTAAAAATAGAATACAGTTTCGCCGTAACAATTTTAAATGGCGTCTTTCTTGCGGCAATTCACAAAAGAGGGGTTTTTTCTGATATTCTACACAATCTTTCCAAAGCAATTATTTTTAAAATAGTTTTTATTTTTGGGTTTTCTTGAAGGAAAATTTCAGTATTTTTATTTTTATTATTGTTTATTTGAAAGGGCTTAACACAAAAGCGTGGTACAATGTTAGCTAAAAAAAAAATTTAATTTTTTATTTTTGTATTAGAAACTTTCCCCCGGAGGACCAATTTTGATTATTAAATGGAGATTAATTATTTATGTGGGGGTAAGAGACATGGTGAATCCAAACCCGTCGAAGACCGGGTGCAGTAAACCCCAAAAAGGGGCCCACCGGGGGTTTTGATAATGATCTTGAGGGATTTTTTATCAGTCGCACAGTTAGAATTTATGAGAATGATTATTTCATTTAATGTGCAAACCATGAAATGAAACCAAGGGGAGCCGCGGGGCAAAGCAGTCCACCTTTGAGGAAAACACTTAGCGACTAACAGGAAAGGCCGGAAAAACACGAGAAACAATTGTACCACCCTTACAAAACTAATTAATTAAAGAAAAAGGGGGGTATCAAAAAAAAGTGAGTTAAAAATTAATAATGAATAAAAAATAAGTACTAAACACTAATACATAAAAAAAAAGTTAAACGAAATTTAAAAAATCCAATGTTGATGAATTGGTAGACATCACCGGGGATGGACATTCGATGGTTGAAACAGACGCGCGCTGAAAACGTTTTTCTGAAACTGGGAAAACTACTTCCAAATTTAGGAAAAATCGCTGCTTGAACTCGATTGTTGGGCTTGTAGTTTGTGGCAACTGCTGATGGTCAACGTAGCGGGAATTGGTTACAAACCACGTTTTGTGTTTAATAAATTTTTTACAATTTTAGACTCCCTTGAAATTGCACGAGTCGTTATCATCAAATTTTTCCAATGAGGAATTACCCTTTAAAGAAAGACAAATGTGATCGGGGGACTTTCTTCCAACTTGTATCAAATTTTTTGCTTTTCTTCGTCAATTTCCTTTCGAGATCCCACTCTTTCCGTGGTTTTTTTTAATTATCAAATTTTCATTATTTTCATTTTTTAAAAATGGGTTTAATATTCCTACATCGTTTTTTCTTGAGACTTTTCCAATTTCTGATAAACAACTTTTTATCTATTGGGCAAAACCCCATCTTTTTCCCTATCTTCTGATAAAATATCGTTTCATCTATTGGACTACCCTATCTCTTTTCCATATCTTCTGTAAACTATCGTTTCATCTATTGGGACAAAACCCTATCTCTTTTCCATATCTTTTGAAAAACTATCGTTTAAACTATTTTGGGACACCCTACTCTTTTTCCCTATCTTTGATAAATATCGTTTTATCTATTGGGACTACCCTACTCCCTTTTTAATCTTTTGATAAACTATCGTTCATTATTGGGGTACCCTATCTCTTTTCACCGGGTGAGTATTCTGGTGCCCCCTTGTAACTATTTTTTTAAAATCGTCAAAGAGCAATCCCCACGTTCATTTTGTATACATTTTAAAGGGGTCCCCAAGGCAAATAGTCCAACCCTCTGTCACATTCATTTTGCTACAAATTTTAGTTACATGGGTATAGATATTTTTTTTTTCATACAAGGGTAATCATGAAATTTCTTCTTTAATGAATTTTTAGATATTCGTAACCATGAAGAATTTACAGTACCTCTTCCACATTTTAAAAATTATTTTATTCCTTTAAATATATCATACTTAAAACATCATACCAAGAAAATAGAAATACTACAAATACATACAACATAAACATCATACATACAACATACATACAACTACATACATACATACATCAACATACATACATACAAACATACAAATACAACAAACATACAAATACAACAATACAAATACATACACATACTACAAAAATATACACATACATACAAATATAAACTACAAATACATCATACAAACAATACAAACAAATCCTATAAACATACAAAATACAAATACATACAACTGTAACACCGCCCCTTTTTCCAATTGAATAAAGGCCGTGCACAAAAAATAAAATTAAAAAACAACCAAAAGGGAAAGATACAATATTTTTAGAGGAGCCCAAGGATAATTATAAGCAAATAGACCAACAATGCTATTTCTTTTGTTTCCCCGAACCCACTCCCAAATATTTTAAATTTGTTTTAAAAATTTTCCCTTTCCCCAACTAAAATGAGGATTTCAAATATAACGGAAATGTTAAGAAATTTAAAAAGATAAAAGGGGATTTTTTTTAATTAAAAAATGAAAAAGATTAAAAAGAACAATATAACTAAATACAACATAAAATTATTGAAAAAATAGAAAAAAATAACAATCCATATTTACGGTGAATACCTCACCCGGGATAATTTTCAAAATTACTCGAGAAATTTTTAAAACCCCTTTAAAAAGAACTTTAAAACGTGGGATACTTTTAGGTCCTAATAAAATTCAAAAAAATATAAACCAAAGCATTTATCCATTACATAAACATTTTCCAAATTTAAAAGACAATTTTTCAAGCCGGATGGATAAACGCTACCAAGTAACCTTGACAAACCCAAAATGATTTCAAAATATGGGCATACGCCCGATACGTTTCCAACCGGATGGGCTATAAGCCCTACCATATAACCTTGGCAACCTAAAACAATTATAAACAAATGGCTCATACGCCAATTTGTTTTTCCAAGCCGAGGGCTATAAGCTTTACCATAGTAACCTTTACAACCTAAAATGACTACAAAAAATTGCGTCATACCCAGATAATTTCCAAGCCGGATGGGCTAATTTGTTACTACCAAGAACCTTTACAACCTAAAAATGATTACAAAAAAAATTGCGTCATAAACCCAGATAAAGTTTCCCAAGCCGGGGGTATAAATTTTTACCATATAACCTTGACAAAAACCCAAAATATTACAAAAATATGGCGTTTACGCCAGATACTTTCCAAGCCGGGTGGGGTATAACAGATACCTTTTGTACCTTGGGAACCAAAAAAATTACAAACGATTGGCGTCATACGCCAATCTTTTTCCAGCGGGATGGGCTATAAACTTTACCCTAGTAACCTTGACAACCTAAGAAGATTACAAAATTAGGCGTCATACCCAAAAGTATTAATCCCAAAAGGAATTTCGAACGAAACGACGTCTTTTTTACATTGACAAGCAAGGAAAAACTAAACCCAAAAGGGATTTCACGTTAACAAACCAATGTAAATAGAAAATTTAAGCCGTTATGTACCAAAAAAGATTAAAATATTACGTAATCCAAAAAATTTGTATCTATTTAATTTTCCGAAAAAAATTTTGCAATCAACAGCCGAAAATATGTACATACCTTTAAAAAAATCCTGGGCACCTAACTCTGATGGGGGAATGGTAGTTTTTACCGCGATTTTTATTAGAGACCATCTTGTAATTCTTTACTGTTTTTAGCTTTTATGGCAAAAAAAAAACTACAAACCGCCCCCTTGGCAATGGGCGACGGCTACTCAAGCCTTTTGGACAGGTTTAGATCGTTACTCGGGAGTCCCTCCCGTTGGGGACCCCTCAGGGCCTCCTCCCCCACAACGAAATCTCATCGTAGTCCGCGGTGCCTGGGCCTGCACAAGGACCAGGAGCCCCCCGATTCCCCCAAGATGAAATCATTTGGGGTTTTTCACAATATTCCTTTTTCGACAAAGGGTTTTTTTTTCACTCTTACACCTATATTACTTTTTTAATGAAAGTTCTTTTCCTATAATATTACTTTTTAAGGGTAACCCATCACTCTTACACATACTTTTCTTAATTTCCCCCATTAATTTTAAAATAAAAAAATTCCCCCGTCACACACATAATACACACCTTGCTGCGCATAGGGGACGTTTACATACAAAAAATTACCCTAAACTGGATAGTGACAACATAGTGACCGAGAACACCCATCACTACCCAGTGACTCTTGCAAATATAAAAATAATTAAGGCGGGATCATTTCAAAAAGGCTCACATGACTCTCCTGTAATTACTGTTTTTCCTCTTGCAATTGGGGACAGTGAGGGAGTGAGAAATTCACCTATCAGCCATGGACCCTCCCTTTCTACATAATTTGTCGAGATCTCTCGATACAAGCTTTTTGGGGAAACCCTTTTCAAGGACGGTTTTCCAATCACAAAAGGGACAGGGGTTCTACTTTTTTTTGTAGCTCTAGCTACCTACTTGGGCCTTTTTTAATTATCCAGGGTATCCTACACCTTTCAGCATGGGGGGGCTCCGTTTTTCTTCAATATTGAGCCAAAGTCCCAAACCGAAACGGGGGGGTTTAATTCGCTTCCAAAAAATAAGGAAGGGGAGGGAAACCCAAAAACATCATGATACGCTAGTTAAAAGCAAAATTGAGAAACTAACCTTGGGCCCCCTATTTTGGGCCGATGAAGAAAGACAGTGAGGGCAATAACCAGGGTTTCCCGTTGAACCGTTTTTAAAAAATTTTTGGCCAGGGGGGTACGGCTTGTATAAGTGTCTGATCCCCCACCTACAACAAACCCCGAAAAAGGCCATTATCCTAACAATGGCGCGGGGCTCCCAAAAATCCTAACCCTACACAGCGCATTTACAGTGGGGGTAGCCTTTATGTCACGAAAAAAGGGAAACAAAAAAAAAAAATTAGAAAAAGTCCGATTAGTACTCAAATGCAAGGGTTTTCCCGAGAAGAGCGGTAATGGACCTAATAATCTACAAAGAATTTCTCCCAAAAATTTGACGACATCGGCTGAATGTAGCCCCCAACGGGAGTTTTTTCCTGGTTTTGCCTTGGACATCCCTACAACGGCTAACCCAATTTTGACACATTTTATAACAGGCCAAATCACTCATGGGAAATTTTACGACAGTTTTTTAGGGCACCTAAGGGCCTCCGAACGGGGTTGAAAATATTTGAAAAGCATGACGAAAGCAAGGGGGCAACACCTTCTACCTTTCCCCTTATTGTAATAAAAAATAAACCTTTGAAAATACCAACCTTTCCACCTTTTTTTCCCCCTTTCAATTTGCACGATGATGCCTCACACCCAAAGGGTCATTGCTTGATGATCATGAATGGAACAAACGACTCAAGGAAATTTTAATGACACAGTTAGAGGGCCCGATTTTCTGAAGTTTCAGGACAGTCTTTAGCCAACGCTTAAAACCTCCGGCGGCAAAAAACTCTTTCCCGAAAAGGGAATGGGGAATTTAAAGCGGGGCAACCCCACACCCATCTACCATCTTCCCAATTGCTGGGGGTTCCCACATCCAAGCAGAGCCCAATTTTCGTAACAACTCAAATTCTCTTTTCTCCAGGTATTCGGGGAAACCGCTCGACACCAACACACAGGCAAATTCATTTCGTACGCGCTATACCTCCGCTGGTCGGTAAGTTTCGACTGGCGAAAGCAACCGGCGAAGACCATAGGGGACATCGGGGTAAAACAGCGCCAGAGCTACTATACCCCTCAACACACAAAAAAGGGATCGAAAAAATCAGGCATCTCGAACCCAGGGAGATAAGCTTTGTTTATGAATCAAAGGCCTTGATTGACTTCGCCCCAATGAAAAACACTCCCTTTTTTTGATGAGTTTAAGGGGGGGGGGAAATACCCAAAACTAGGGAGAATCGGGAAATAGGCACAAAAATGCCAATAACCCAAACCCCTTTTAGATTCTTAGGGGAGGGTAATCCTAGATGGGGTTTAAATCCTTTTTAGGGTCAATGACAGATTCCCCCAAAAATAACTAACCCCAAAAAAACCCAATCGAAGGTTTTGCCCACACAACCTTATCAGGGTTCACAATTTCCCCAACATACGCAAGTGACTAACACACTTTCAAAAGAACAATATGACCTCAAAAAATCACTTACCACAAATACACAAAATAGTTTAACACAAACTTGTATTTAAGATCCAGAAAAGTCGAGAAAGCGACCAGGCTTTACCTCCGATTTACGCCTAGGGGCACCCATTTAACCATATTTTGCCAGGGGTTTTTCAAAGGCATGGACTTCTTTTAAGGCCAGCAAGAAAATTTTTAAGAAACTAGTGTTAAGATCAACACACTAAATACTTTTTCCACCCAATGCGAAAACGATTCAATGCTCGCATGGATAGGGGTCAAATTGGATCTTTTTGTTGATCTTACGGTAGTCAACAATTAGCCTATGCCTTTCTCCCTATTTTGGGATAATGAAGGCTGGACTGGCATAGAGGGATTTGGAGGGCGAAGCACGCCTTTGACCTCAAGGTCATAAATGAGCTGCTGAAAGATCTCCATCTTAGGGGGACACAAGAATAAGGGCCAGACCTTACAGGGATATTGTCCTCAACAACAATATTAATAGGGCAAGATATCACATTTCCCTAGTCTAGTAGTAATAACATCAGGAACTTTCCTATAACTTTTTGAACGGCATCCTCATATTATTCAGACAAACAAAAGATTGACTAGTCGAGATATCACACATAGAAACTTTGACTCTAGGCGCGAATTCAAATTATAGCTCTCTCCGAGACAAGTTCAAAACAGCTCTACTTTCCCATAGGAAGTCATTTCCCAAGATGACCTCATAGGCAATCGAAAGGACGCAATACAATTTTCTCTTCCAAGAGAACCACTCAATTTAATAGATAACGAAACTATTTTGTCACAATCAACAAACTACCATTTCCTAATACAAAAGGTCTCGGTTCAATCACATCAACCTTATAAATAACAATACCCTCTAACTTCTTAGCAACTCAAAGCTAACAAAAGATCCACAGGAGCCGGTATCTAATAACGCATAAGTAGAATGAGGAACTATGGACAAATGAACCATGGGAAGAGGGGGGAGACAACTCGTTTTACTCAGTTTGCGCGGCGGACCTCCATTGACACCACGCGTCACAAGTTTCTCGAAGGACACTGGCGCTGATAATGCCCTAGTTGGCGACAGCGGAAACCTCTAACTTTAGAGATGTCCGGGAGAAAGGAAGGCCTACCCCGAAAATTATAGTGATTCTGTTTTTACTGAAAAGGGGGCTTATACGGTCTGGGCATATTAGGGGAGGGAATGGTATGTTTCCCATAGCAATAGGCTTCCATAATTACTCGCTGGATGGGTCTCTAAATATTCCTTTCTCCGCTTGCAAAGATCCCTCTATGTTTGAAGCTAAGCTATACAGTTCGGAGATAGTGCTAAGCTTACAAGAAAAACAAAGTTCCTGCGAGTGAGAGGGTAAACTATTTCCAAGATAAGCTCTACAACTTCCCTTTCAGTGAGATTTAAATTCAAAATTCCCGCCGCTTCGGAGACAGCTAATATAAACAATCTAAACGACTCGTCCGGGTATTGAAAGCGCGCACAAAAATATTGCTAAGTCTCTTTCTCTTGTTAACTAAGGATTCCAAGCTCTATCTTTATTACATTCCACGAAAGACCTAACTGGATGCCTTGTGATACAATAGTTTAAAAATCCAGACGTTTTGCCGATACATAAAGTCAATAGTTCCGCGTCCACTACAAGTTTAATCTTGTTCACCCTATCTACCGCCAAAAGAAATTGAAAGAACTCCGTGCTTGACTGACCGTCACACGTAACAATATCTTTCAAACAATCTTTAGCTATATTAAATTTAATCTGAATGGAAGGGTAGTAATGCGGTAAGCACTCACTATTAAGGGGGTTTGCACTCCTACTTCCAACTTACTTTCTCCGCCCACGCTTTCCTTTACATGAATCTAAAGGGCTTGACCATACACTAAGCCTGGTCACAAGAATAAGAAATCGCTGGACTTACATACGTTCTGTGAGAGTAACGCTCGTAACTGGTAACGGCGGCAGTGACGGTGGAGGGGGGGGGGGACTGGATTTCCTCAGGTAGAACTACCGCTCTGAGTTCATCTCTTGAGCGCGTAAACCTCGAATTTTGAAGAGATCCTACTTGTTTATATGGCGTAGTTGATGGCCGAGTACGAGTTCATGAAACAGAAAAATTAACTAAGTAAATATATATCCTTTCAAGCTCACTCTGCTATTGCAGAGTGGCGCAGATTGTAACACCGCCCTTATTCAAAACTGAATAAAGGCCGGTGCATAGCAATAGTAATATTAAAAAAACAAACCAAAAGGTAAGATAACCATATTTTCAGAGGAGCCGATAGATAATTATAAGCTAAATATACCATACATTGGTCTATCAGTCTTCTGTTTCCCTGAACCCACTCCTCAAATATGTTATTAGTTTAAATGTTTCCCTGTTCCTCAACTAACAGTGTAGGATTTCAAATATGAACGTGAAATGTTAAGAAATAACATGAGTAAAATAGGAGATTATTTATTGATATTAAATAATAGGGATTAAACATGAACATAATAACAATATATATAAATAGTAAATGTAACTGACTTGCCCCTGAAGAATATGTGAAAGCATTGACAATATTATCGTCCAAATTTTATAAACGTAATTTAATTTTATCTAAGAGGGAACTCCCATACCTTCTATTTTGTTTCAAATCCGCTACGCTTCGTGCTTGTAGAGAACTTTAATTCCATTTCCCCCTCTGTTAACTCTCTTGTGTACAGCTAGACATCTCGTCGCCTGTAGGTTGACTAGACTGGCAGTATAAATTCTTTCCAAAAATAGATTCCGAGACAAAGAAAGTAGAGGTCGGTTTGTTCTTTTTGTTTGGAAGGCCGGATTTGGGTTCTACCTCAAAATTATACATAGCTGTAGTAGTTTTCATTCAACATAATTTCAGTGTGTACACATGTATAATATAGTATATTATTATTTATCAATAATAGTATATTAGATTTGTATTTCTAATTAAGGTGTAGGCCTAAACCTTAATATTATGCATTAATTAATACAATAAATAATTATAATTGAAAGTTAATAGTTAAAATAAAAGGGCCAATAAATTAAATTGTGGGTAAATCTTTTAAATTGTTTTAATACAAATTCAAATAGACCAAATTAAAACTACTTTGGATAAAAACCATTATTTTTACATTAACATTATATACAAGGATTTTAGTTATAATAATTTAAAATTAAGAAGATTGTTTTATGGAAATGCACCAACATTCTTCTGACAAGGATGAAAAAAAAAAAAAAAATGTGATAACTATAAAGGTGAAAACCACTCCCCAATGCGTTTGCCAGGTATACTCTAATTCTTGTAGAAGAACAGATTTAGAAAATACAAATAAATACATAACAAAAAATGGTGGTCAAAATTGATGGCATTTTACTTGATTATTATTTTAAAGGTAGGCATATTATAATATATATCGAAAATTAAAGATGTAAATTTACATTACTTGAGATATGAATAAATCAATGTAGTTATACTAACGTTTGGACAGTCATTTACTCTTCTTACGATCAAAATTATAGTACAACTCAACCAAAAACAATAAAAATATAAATTAATATTAAGTAAAATTTTACAATACTGTATTTGACAAAACAATTGTGAAAAGTAATACATTTCCATGTGTGTTTAATTCTCATATTACTTACAAAGTCCAGTAATTTAGCGTTAGGGAAAGAACTATAAATAAAACCAATGACAAACTAAACACTTCTTTATTTATTAATAAACAAAAATCTTTGTAAAGTGTCTAATCTTTAAAATTATTTTAATTAAGTATTGAAGTTAGTGATTAACTAATGTTTGAAATGAAATATAACAATATAAGATTTCTTTAAATGATTGAGTAATGTTGTTTTTGGGGTTTCCTATTGTTTACAAGTATCAAACAATGGTATGTAAAAATGTAATTGAAAAATGGTCTTATAATAAAATTAAATAAATTCATATAGAGTCACGTCAACAATATAAGTTAACAATAAAGATAAAAATGTAAAGGTAAATAATATGGATGCAATAGCTCTTTGTTACAATTGCATATAATTAAAGCAAGTAGAGTTAGCTAAGACAGGGTTGTTACAATTCTATCCAGACCCCAAAAAAACCATATAGGTTTTTAGTAAAAATATCCACTTAAAAAACAAACAATATTATAATTTTGAATACAACGCATTTGTAATAATTTTTTTTAAAGTAGTTAGTCTATTTTCCTTTAATATTTAAAATATGATTAATTACTTTAAATAAAAATAGATTGATTGGAAATGGAATTAAACATACTAACATAGGACTAGATCAAACTAATGTTATTGAATATTTTAATAAATACACATACAATTAAAGCATTCTTTTGTAAGAACCAAATTTTACTAACATAATTGCATGAAAGTCTTATTTTGAATTTTGTTAACTAATGTATATTGTTATAAATTCCTTAAAAAAATGTATTTATAAAATATAATATTATTGTTAGGCATGGACGTTATTTTTTTTAAGTAACAGTCTAGGCACTAATTAATATGTTAGAATGATTGGTTTAGTCAGATAACATACATAAGATCTTTAATCACACCACAACAAACCCAATAAAACCTAATATAGCCCAACTTCTTTTTAAATAGCCCGGAGTTTTTCAAGCCTGAGCTAAGAATTATTCATTGAGAATAGAATGGTTTTGAATTTATAAAAAAGTTAAACAATTAAAAATAACAATTCTAGAATCGTACTTGTGTCTGTGTGTGTATGATATTTGAACACACATGCACAGATAATATACAAGGACACAAACATGTTTGGTTTGTGATCTTCCTCCTGCCCATAATTTATAAGCGAAGGGCGTCCAAATTAATGTATATACTCAATCGAGTTTGGTCAATTTTCGGCTTTATACAATTAATATAAAGATTTAAACAAAACTCATCAAAGTAGGCATGTCTTTACTCGCAACACCATACTTTAAAATTAGTAGGATCAACCTTGCTTAAAGTGTTTAGAGGTTTGGTATGGGCTACTGGCGACAAATTATGAAAATTTGTTTCCTAATTGTAATATATGTAAGATTGTGTATACTATACATTTTAATTTACGTGAACCCCCCTGCGGGACGGGGTTTAGGAATAGTCCCGCAGTAACCCCTGCTTGTCGTAAGAAGCGACTAAAAGGGAGGTTTCTGTGCAGGACGTACTTCGTGTGGGACACAACCTATCCTATATCTTTCCTTTCACACCATTTTCTTCTTCCTTCACTTTCCCCCTTTTTTTCACTCTTCCCCCTTCGCTTTGTCTACCCTTACCTTTTTCTTCCTTTCCCCCACCGTTCATCCTGCACAGAGGCCTTTGCCTTTCCGTTGACGACCTTGGCAACTAACCCGGCCCTCCTCTGTTTTTATTGGATACCACTGCCTTGAGCTCCCCAAAAGAAAGTCCCGCGGGTTTAAATTTTGGTAGAAGGCCTTGGGGATGACAACCGGGGTACCCTCCCTTGAAAAAAGCCGTTGCTTCATGAGGCCCCGGACGTAAAATTACACTTCCTGCATACACTTGCTGGGGTACCTCCCTCCGGCGATGCTCCATATAAAGGGTTGTCAGTCTAGCGTCAAAGGAGCCTCCGTGGGAAAGGGGTTTAACGGGCCCAAAGTGGTAGAACCAACTGGGAAAACCTGGGTCTACGATCCATCTTTTCGGGTTGTCCCCCCACTCTGAATGATTTAAATTGTACAGCTGACCCCTTACTGTCCGCGGGGCACCGTACCCAAGTCCGCGGCATCTCACGCCCGGCCCCCCAGGGCCGTATTAATGATAAGAGGGGAACGGTAAGGCCCCACCCTTTTTGATGAAAACCGGGAAAAAGGGTGACCCCCCACCCCGCTCCGGTGAGCCCCTCGAGTGATGAAAGTGAAGATCTGAAACGTGTCACCCATTTATCCTCGAAAGAGTGAAAAAGGACAGCGAAATGGGAAGTCTCAAAAGGAAACTGCTGATGGCCCCATCAGATTCAGACCCGACGACACAAAATTTTTTAAAATAAAAGGGCCACTCCAAATCCCGTTAGAAATACGACTCATATCCCGGGTGAAGGGGGAACCTCACAGGTTCCTCAATGTTTGCAAGGGAGGGGTCACTTTTTATGACCCGACTGCGTAGGCTTTGAGGATATCTGTGAGGACTTTCCCCTCACTGCACCGGGGTCTACCGTATCATTACCAAAAAGAACGGACAAAAAAAGCGAACTTTTTCCTCACATTGCGCTCCTACCCTTCCGAAGGAGTCCGAGCAGGCTTCCACTGCTGGGGGCCCGGGCCGTATGTCCCTAACCCTGGGCGCTGTTTTCAGGCCGGGAATTTTGGGGCATACAAGCTGCGATCGTGTACCCCAACCGTGGATTGGGGAAGGGAGGCTCACGAAACACCATGCAGTCTCCTAAAAAATGCGCAACTGCAGGGTCCCATTCCGCCGTCTCGGCCTTTCCCCAAAAAATGGAAGGTAAGAAAAAGTCCAGAATACAACTAAAAGAAGACTCATATGCCCAGCACGCAAGGAATACGTATCATGTCAACTCCGTATTTCAAATTTCATAACCCGGGATTCATCAAAAAAAAACTGTCCCAACTCCCATTGCGCATTTAAAAATTTGCTAAAAACCAACGCGACCGTGCCAGGGGTCCTTCCGAGACATTTATTGACCGCCACTTCTGTGGCGCCAAAAAATTTTTTAAAAGGCCAAACCGCCACAACGATCGTCTCCCCCCCCATACCCCCGGGGGGCGACCCCTCGAGGAACTCCCCCGAGCCCCCTGGGGAAACACCCCCGAGCCCCCTCGGGAACCCCCCCGGGCCCCCCTCGGAAACCCCCCCCGGGCCCCCCGGGCTTTAAAAAACAAGGGCGGCCGTTGTTGAGCCTCTCACACCCACCCTGGGTTTCCGGGAGGGGGGACATTGCGGAACAGTTTGAGGCCGCTAAGGCAGTCCCACGGTGCCTTGAAGAGACCAGCGAAGACCGCCAAAATTTTTTTATTAAAAAAAAAGCGCAAGGCCCTTTAAAAGCCTTCGAAAAAGGGATCAGACTACCCATCTCCCAAAAAAACCCGAAGCCTCCCCTGAAGCGAGAGTACGGGAGAGACGGGAAAGGCAAGAGGCCAAAAAAGGGGGCCTCAAAAAATTTTATTCAAAAGGAAGTGAAATGGATTGCGGGGATAATAAATTTAATACAATAATTTATTCGCTACTACAATGAATTTGTGGGGGTTTTTTTTATGCCGTGAGAGGAAATTAAAAAACAATAATTTTTTCCCTGCATCCTTAAAATTTTGTGTTTGCAGGAACCCACTTCCCCCCAACTGACACCGATGCTTCGGGGACGAGTATACGACCGACAACCCATTCTTCGATCGGGCTAGCGGAGGGGGCAAACTTGCACGTAGCAATAATAAATAATCTATAAATATTGTATCTGATCCCAAGTGTTGCTGTGGAGTCTCCCTTCCTATAGAAGAACTGTATCTGCATCTCCCAACCAGGTAACTTTTTTTCAAAGGGGAGCCAGAGCCCTTTTTAAAAACAACTTCCCCCCCCCAATATATTTTGGGGGATTTTAAACGACAAAACCGGGTGTGGGGGTCTAAAAAACAGACCCCGCGGGAGGATGTAGGGGATTTCTTGCTGGGGAAAACCGGGGTTTAAAGAAAAACCGGCCCCAGACACACTTTTCCACCTTAAGGGTGAAACCTCTGCCTCGCCCAACTCTATTAGCCCCGGGATCGCTCCCCACTTCCTTTGGGGTCCACTGGGAATCTATGTGGACGATCACTTTCCCTTTTTTGCTTCCAATTGAAGACCCTCCCGATAGCACGTGCCCACAAGGGGTGCTTAAAGGGCTACTGGGATAAATTTCGCAGCCGCCGTATTTGACAACCCCTTTCCCCGGATGTCGAGTTAATATTGCCCTTTTTACTTCGGGGTCACATGGCGGCGGGGGGAATCTACCCCTAAATCCCGCCAAACCCGCCCACCTCCTGTTCCGGGGAACGGGGAGTGTAGATTGGCCATTTCTGACCGCGAAGAGCATTACGCCCTTCCACCGCCCCTCCCTTTGGATAACTAGAATCATTCCGATTATGCTGCTCGAGCCCCCGATCATCGTGAAAGCAGAAGAGATTTTGGGAGACATTTAAAACACCCTTACAATTTCCACTCCCACAATAAGGTTGGGACATATTCGTAAATTACTAGTACAAAAATACCACCAAAACAACCGCCCCTTTCAAAGGTAGCTTGTCTCCCCCCTAGGAGGCGCCAATGTATTGGGCCTATTTTTCACCGCCATACACACGCAACTACTCAAATGTTTTTCAGCGCAAAGGGGAACATAAGCGCCATTCTATTGACTTTGGTCAAGCAGGGGGGTTAACAACTCCCCCTTTATTTTAATAAAAGACCATCCCTGCCCCGGGCGGTACACAGCCCCTGGCCCCGACGACATAATTATAAAATTTGCCCCCGTTACCCCCTGCTACGAGCAGTCTTTTGGGACCCTCACAAAGTTTTTGGGGAACTCGTCATTCCCCAAACACTGGGAGGCAAGCAAAAAATTATCCCTCTATATAAAAGTGGCAAGAAAAATTAAACCAACAGTTATAGACCGATACCCTTTAAACTATTTTTTATGCAAAATTTTTAAAAAAATTATAAAAAACGTTTAATATGGTTTTTTAAAAATCCCGCAATTTTAAACAAATTTTCAAGGGTTTTTTTCGCCCAAAACCGATCTACGGTGGATCATCTCGTCCTCTCGAAGGGGCAGTTCGTGACCCCTTTTCTCCATAAACACATTTTTTGGCTTTTTCTTGACTTGGAGAAAGCGTACGATACCCCATGGGGGTAGGGCATTTTAAAAAACCCTTTTTAACTGGGGGTTCCGTGGAACCCCCCTTTTTTTTTTATAGCAAATTTTATGTCAAAGACACTTCCGGGAAAGGGTTAAACAAACCTTATCCGTGTTTTTTTTCAAAAAAGGGGGTGCCCCAGGCAGTATTTTAAGTGTGCGTTTTTCGCCATTGCAATAAATGGCATTGTGGACAACGTACCCCTTTCCTTCCTTCATCCTCTTTGTGGATGACACGCTTTTTATTGTAGTTCATCGAGTCCCCACAGGCTGAAGGGCAGATACAACCTCTGTCAACAATCAGGGTCTGGGCATCCGAAAATGCTTTCGTTTCTTTTCAGCCAAGACACGTGCCATTCCATAGATTACGTGGAATACAACAAGCCCCCAGTATTTTTAATAAATCACGTTGTTTTACCTGTCTCGGAGACCGAAAAATTTTTCTGGATTTTTATTTTTTTTTAAAAAATTAACCTGGTTTCCCCACTCAAAGACCTAAAGCGAGGTGAAAAAAAGGCCTCAACCTCTTAAAGGTTAGCGGCGGTCCGGGGGCTGATAGGGAAAACCGATGCCCTGATAGGGGCCTTTTTAAGATCGAAACTAATTACGGCAGTTTTTTGATGCACAGCGAGACCTTCGCGTTTAAGAGCTGATAGTGTCCACCATGCTGGCATACGCCGGGTACGGGGGCATTTCTACCAGTCCGTTCACATCTGTGCCCACGCCGTGACCCCCCCTCTCTTACCCGGGGGCCCATCTTCTGGGCCCTTTCTTTTTTAAAAAAATTCACTGCATCCGGAGCATGTTGCCTACGACCTGTGTTTCACCCCCTAACCGGTTTGTATGAAACCAAAAGGCGTAGTAAAAGGCCCGGGTTTGGGGTCAGGATGCATCGGTATTTGACACGTTGGATAGTCCCCCAAAGGCATCCCCCCCAAACCCAGCGGTTTTTCCCCCGGGAAATTCGCCTACCTAAACCCTTAAGATCTTGCCAAGTTCCTAAAGCACCCCCCGCCCATTTAAATATAGAGGACAAATTAATACTCCTCTCCCCTCGCTTTCAGGGGTTTGGGGGCATTATACGGATGGCCCAAGGTGGGCTTCCGGGGGTTTTTCCCTTTGTTGGGAGGAAAACAATTTTTTAAAATTTTGGGTTTTCCTGGGGAATCCAGTGTTTTTATGCTGAATTTTACCCATTTTTTTAAACTCTGTTTTTGTGTACGAAAAGGGGCACCGTCTGTTCTCATCTGCACGATTCCATGATCTATGTTGGGATTAACCACTCCACTCGGAATCCTCTCGTGCAGATGATTCAAACAAATTTTAAAAATTTATTCATTAAGCACCCGGCTCGCCTTTTTCTGGATTCCTGTCACGCTGGCTTCCCGGAAAAACGGGGCCGGGGGGCCAAGGAGGCAGCACGTATGCCCTCCGGAGGCGAGTTTGGGTGTCATGTTTTTTTTGATCTAAAGGGTTAGTTTTGGCGTGGATCTTACGCCCTGGCCAGCGTGGTCCGACCCGGGCCCGAACAACTGCGGTCCATCAGGGACGGTTCCGATGGCCCTCTTCTAACGAAAGTCAAAAGGAGGTCATCGGAAAGAACCCGGTCGGCATACTCATGACCCATATTTTTTACTAAGGGGATCCACCTCCAGGTGGATTTTGTGAACCCCCTTATGTGCACACATTTTGGTGAGTGCGCAAACTAGCCCCCCTTTCCCTCTGGCCTTTATTTTAAAGGGGACTTACTTTTTTTTATTACGCGATAGTGCGGATGGATTATTTGTTTTTTCCGTTTTTAAAACGCCAGGGGGATCTTTTTAAACCATTGAGTCACTTTTTAAAGTGGCTATTTGGATAATACTCATATTTAATCTTTTTAACAGTTTTATTACAATTTAACATGTTTTTTTGTCTTTTTAACGTATTATCATTTTAAAATATTTTTCTTTTTTAACGTGTTTAAATTTTTAAAATTTTTTTTTTGTCTTTTTTTTGAGGGTACACTTGTGGTTTTTTTTTTGCAGGGGTATCACTTAATTTTTACCAAAATCCCTTGACACCCATGGGTTTTCAGATGGGAATTTTATCTTTTTCCCCCATGGGGATTTTATTATGGTTTTAATATATTTAAGCCCTAAGACCTAGATGTGTCGATGGCCTTTAAACCCCAATAAAATAAAATAATAATAATAATAAAATTTTCGTGAAAAAGTTTAAAAAGTGATAGTTTTCCTTAATTTCACAAAATAAAATACTGTCAAAAATTTTTAAAACAAAAAAAAAATCAGTTATTTTAATAATATAATGTAGTTTTGATAATTTAAAATCCAGCCCATTAAAATAGAAAATTTAGTGTTTCCCCAAATTGAAGCTATACCACCGAAAAAAAGACTGTGCGAATTTTTCGTTTTTTTTTTCCCTTGGATATTATATACTCATATGAATAAAAGGTCATGCACACCCAATGAGGAAAACTGGAATTTTTTTTCCCCCCCAAAATCAAAACTATTTAATAAAACATTAATTATGTGATTGTTAAAATAAAAAGCTTTAAAAATGTGTCGATGCAAAGATATCTTTAAAACCCGTTTACGATTCATATTTCAAAAAAGATAAAAGCCTAAAAACATTAAAATAACCCCTAGTTTCCTAATAAAAAAAACAAATTCAACTAGATCAAATATTTTTTGCAACCCCAAAACCAGATAAATATTTAATTAAAACACCTTATTTACGTTTTAAAAAAAACAAAAAAAATACAAAGGGAAAGATCTATATCACTGTATTTTGGGGTGTCAAAAAATCAAACTCGAAATTCAAAATGTAACGTTTCATGACCCCCTGAAACCAAAAACATGATTTCCCAAAGCCGCGTCGTCCATCACTTTTTTTTACACCCCTTTTATATACTAAACCTTTTTTTTAAATTGTTACAAAACCCCAAAAATTTAATTTGAGTAATTTTTAACCCCTTTTTAATCTTTTTTAGTTACCAAACTATTTTCCCCCGGAAAAGCTTTACTTTATGTTATTTTTAATAAAAACAAAAGGGTTAGCTGTGGTTCAGAAAAAAAAGCCCCTTCGAGATAGGATAAAAAAAATTAAATTTGGGGGGATCTTTTGAAGGGCCACTTTATTTAAAAAAGGAAAATTTACAAAAAATGGGGAAATTTAAAAATTTGGGTTTTCCAGACTGGAGGAGGGAGTCAAAATAAGAAAGACGTTTTTAACTTTGGGAGAAAAATTTAAATTTGGGAAAAAGGGAGAAGGACTACCCGAAAATAACACAGCACCCTAGAAAAGGGGTCCTGCTCGACTTTTTTCGATTTTAGTTTTTATCTCATTGTTTTACTAACCTTTCGGACTATAAAAATTTTTACTCCCGTTAATAGGGTGGGAGTGAAAAGGGTGGGAATATGGGTGAAATGTACCTGTACTTGAAATTTTAAAATAAAATAATAACTTTTAAAAAAAAATATTTCGAGAATACCAGCTGCGAATTGAACCCCATCTCCCCGTTGCCAGTAGGCTAACAAAAGGAGACTTTCATTTAGTTTACTACTCACTAGTGCCCCCCCATGAATGATTTTATTTGAGATTTTTATTCCATTCTCCAACAATATTTGGTTTTGTGTTTTTTTGCGCCCCCCTGGGGGAGGGGGGTTTAGAATAGTCCCGCAGAAAACCCCTGCTTGTCGTAAGAGGCGACAAAAAGGGGGAGGTTTCCCTGTGCAGGACGTACCTCGTGTGGGGACAAACCATCCTATATTTTTCCCTTTAAACATCATTTTCTTCTTCCTTTATTTTCCCAAACCCCTTTTTTTTCACTCTTCCCCTTCGCATTATCTACCCCTAACCTTTTTTTTCCCTTTTCCCCCCAAACCGTTCATCCTGCAAAAGGGGCCCTTTGGGCCTTTTCCCTTTTGACAAACCTTTTGGAAACCAAACCCCGGGCTTTTCTCTGTTTATTATTGGATACCGCGGTGCAAAGCCCCGCATCAAAGCCCCTTTACAATTGTTTTTTGGCCCAAAAGGGTGGGGGGGAGGATTATAACCCCCCTTTACTAAAGAGGAATTTACGAAATCCCCTGTCCCAGGGGGGGGCAATTCAACTTCTGGCCCGGATGATGTCCATTATGAAATGTTGCGCCAACGCCCCCTTTAATGGACGGGCGTTCCTCTTAGACCCCCTACAATTGTTTTTGGGAATCCCCGTCAATTCCCAACACGGGGAGGCAAGCGACCTTTATCCCAATATAAAAAAAGTGGCAAGGATAAATTAGACCCAAACCCTAGTTATAGACCGATAGCCTTAACCAAACTGTGTAAAGCAAAATATTAGAAAAAAAAGATAAATAAACGACTTTTTATGGGGGTTTAGAATTTCCCCCAATCTGCTATCCAAAATTCAATGGGGGTTTTCGCCGAAACCCGATCCACGGTTGATCATCTCGTCCGTCTTGAGACGGGTTTTCGTGATGCCTTTCTCCAAAAAACAGCATCTTTTGGGCTGTTTTCTTTGTTTGGAGAAGGCTACGATACTACATGGCTTTACGGCATTTAAAAAAACCTTTTTAATTGGGGGGTTTTTTTAGTTTAATTTTAGTCAGATAGACATTTCCCGGGGAAAGGGGTTAAAAAAACCCCCTTATCCGATGATTTTTTTTTCAAAAAAAGGGGGTGCCCCGGGGAAGTCCTTTGAGCTGCACTTTGTTCGCTATTGCGATAAGTAGCATTGTAGACAACGTGCGCTTACCTGTTCGTTCAGGGCCTTTTTTGTGGATGACAAAACGCAATTTATTGCAGTTCGTCAAGTCTCCACAGGGTTTAAAAACGACAGAAAACCAATCGCTGTAAACAATCTAGGGTTGTGGGCAGCCCCGGAATGGTTTTTTCGTTTCTCTGGGGGCCAAAGACGACTGCCGTCCATTTCCCATAGATTACGCGGAATACACCCCGGGCCCCCAAAAATTTTAATGAACAACTTTGTTTTCCCCTTCCCCGAACCGTAAGGTTCCTGGGACTTTTATTCGTTTTTAAACTAACTTGGATCCCCCACATCAAAGCCCCTGAAACCCGAGGTGTGTTAAAGCTTTAAAATTTACTTAAATTGGGAGGGGTTCGTTTCTTGGGGTGCTGATAGGGAAACCTTGATGCGCCAAAAATAGACCCTTTGGGTGAGATCAAAACTTGTTTTCGGCAGTTTTGTTTATGGTTTCCCGCTAAAACCCTCGGCTTTAAAAAGATGTTTCGATAGCGCCCCACCATGCGGCTTTTCGACTGGCTACGGGTTTTTTTCCCGTACCGGGTCCATCGTCAGCATCGGGCCCGGACGGCGGTGGGGCCCCCTCTTTTTTAAACCGGGCGGTCTTATCCCCTGGCATTTTTACGTTTCGAAACTCATTGCACGCCAAATAATTTTTGCTTACCGCCCTGTGTTTCATCCCCTAACCGTGTCTTGTATAAAAACTAAAGGGCGTAGTAAAAGGGCCCGGGTTGGGACCCGGGATGCAAATGGGTTTTTCCCGACACGTGGGGGTAGCCCCTTCCAAAGGCTACCCCCACATCACCAGGTCGATTTTTTCCCCCCTGGAAGATAGGGCCCCCCGAAATGCCTTTTTTGATCTTGCCAAGTTCCCAAAAGCGCCCACCCCAAACTTTGTATATGGGGAGGACCTTTAATGAGCTCCTCCCACTCGTTTTTCAGGGAAATTTGAGCGCATCTACACTGATGGCTCTAAATCTGGAGTCTCCGTGGGATGTGCTTTTTTTTTGGGAAAGGGAAACCAAAATTTTAAAATTTTTGGTTTTTACCTAATGAAACCATTTTTTTTTTACGGTTTAAAATCTAGCCATTTTTAAATATTTGTGTTTTTTTTACCAAAAGAAGTCACCGTTCTGCCCTTTAAATTCTCACGGTTTCCATGATGCTCTGTCGGCATTGTCCACTCTCTACTCATGGGAATCCCCTCGTGCAAATGAAACATGAGAAAATTTTTTTAAAATTTGGGATTCATTAAGCCCCCGGGCTCGCCTTTTGCTGGTTTCCTGGTCACGCTGGCTCCAGGAAATGAACTGGCGGACCAGGCAGCCAAGGATGCAGCACGCCTGCCCCCGGAGGCGAGTCTGGGTGTCATGTTTTTAGATTTTAAAGGGTTATGTTCGGGGTGGAGTCTTAAAGCCCCTGGCACGAGCAGTGGGTCTCGACCCCTGCTCAGAAAAAGCTGCGGCCCCCAGGGACGGTTGTCGCGATGGCCCTCTTTCTATACGAAAGGTTTTTAGGGGGGAAGGGGAAGGGGGGGGTCACGGGGGGCGGGACTCCGCCTGGGGTTTTAAAAAATTTCTTAAAACCCCACGGATTTTTGGGTCATTGGGGAAAACCACCTTTCCCCGTGGGGTGAATTTTGCGAAAAAAGGGCCCCCCTTAGGGGGGGTTTTCACCACATTTTGGTGGGGTGGGCGCAGATATTCCCCTATTCGCCTGGCCCCTTTATTTTAAAGGTGACCTTCGTTTTTTTTACCCCGACAGCCTGAAGGATTATTTGTTTTTGTCCATTTTATACGCTGGTAATCTTTTTTGTGCCATTTGAGGGCCCTTTTTTAAAGTGGCTCATCTGGATTTTTTTCTCATATTGAGATCCTTTTTAACATTTTATTTTAAAATTTAATGTGTTTGTCTTGTCTTTTTTTCCCTTTTAAAAAACTTTAATAAAAAAATTATTTCAACATGTTTTGTTTTGTCTTTTTAACAAATTTTTATTTTTTAAAATGTTTTTTTTCGTTTTTTCTTTGAGTGATACACCTGTGGTTTTTTTTTTGCAGGTGTTTTTACTCATTTGGGACTTTGAGGCCCTTTGAGCACTCCATGGAGTTCCCCAGGGGGTGAAAAGATTATATCTCTCCCCCATGGGATTTTATTATGTTTTAAATAAAATTTTAAGGCCCTAATGCCCTCGATGTGCGATGGGCCTCCAAAACCCCAATAATTTAAAAATTTAAAAATAATAATAATAATTACAAACAAAATGGCGTCCCTACGCCAAAATATGTATTAATCCATAAAGGGAATTTTTGAACGATACGTCTTTTTACATTGGGCAAGCATAGCGTACGAAAAACCCAAAAGGGGGGTTTCACGTTTTTGCAAACCTAATGTAAATATGGGTAATTAAACAGCAGGGGTTTTTTTTTTGAACGTAGCGAATAATGGAATATTTTAAAACAGTGTATTAAAGGGGGGAAAAGCCATTTTTCTTAAAACCTGAAATTCGCATTTTGAATCGTAGCACCTTTTCCGGGAAACAATTCAAATAGTTTTGGAATTTCTTTTTCCGTTTACAATTCTACCAGGGGTGCTGAACAGCCAAGTAGACACGGTTTGGGGCGTAAAACTACTAATACTCTTGAAAACGGGTACATCAAGGGGGTGAAGCCATGCGTGCAGTGCGAAAGGGAAGGGGGAGAAGTCTTACATTTTTCTTTCCCCCGGGCTTCATTTCACCGACAAATTTTTTGGTGTATGAGGTTTTGACCAACTACGAAATTTAAAAATGTCTGTGCAGAAAGAAATTTCAGCATACCTTTTGTAAAAAAATGGTCAAACTATACAGCAAATGATTCTTCTGAAATCACCAGAAAAGGGGAAAGCAAATCCAAAAACTACTGGTGGGGCTTTTTCCAGAAAAATTTGGTCTCATTCGTACCCTTGTGAAGATGAATAATGGTGGTATGTACTGTCCACTCGCACTCATACAGCATAAAACTGTAACAAGTTTTTAAATTTCTCACCCTTCTAATTACTCCCCCTGAAATTTTTTACCCTTTTTGAGCCCAAAACTTTACCAGGTTTATGGGGCAGCAGTGTAGCCGCTTTCGTTCGCGTTGAAAATTTGATCAAATGGGTATTTTTCTAATATTATTTTCATAAAACAGAACATTCTCTAGGGGGTCCAAAAATATTGACTTTGCCTTCATTTAAAAAAAACTGCTAGGTGGATAGATGTTGCTTCCAGTTTACATATTTAGAGTTCTAGGTTTTTTTTTCCCTAAACCCCTTAAAACCCAGTCTCTCTCCCGCTGTTCTCTACATTGAATG
>JBCFYV010000856.1:0-98820 GCA_039000515.1 Timema cristinae | reverse complement strand
CAAATGGGCGGATATGTTAGCAGTAATGAAGCAATTTTGCAAATTTTTTTCTTTTCAAATTTATGAAAGACACCCACAGTTTTTCAATTAGCCATACACTTAGAAATTGGTCAAAGAGTATATTTCACAGCACAGAACGCATTAAAACGAGCTGTTCAACCACCATCTACAACCTTGACCAGTTTTTTTGAAATGTGTTAGAATGATGATTTCGCCCGAACACTGCTATACTCCGAAATACCCAAATATTATACTTGTAATCAATCCTCAAAGACATTTCAACGACGGAAACAAGGAAGACCAGTTCCAGATTACCTAAATGTATATTACACCTATGCAATACGTCGAATTTATTCAGTCCATCCAAGCAACGATGAGTGTTTTTATTTGCGATTGCTATTAGTCAATGTTCGAGGCCCAACATCATTCCAACATTTACAAACTGTTAGTGGTGAAATGTGTGGTTCTTACAGAGAAGCCTCTCAACGTTTGCAACTGTCAGAGAATGACGCTCATTGGGATCAAACTCTCAATTATGCTATAATTTCTTCACAAGCTCATCAAATAAGAACATTGTTTTCTATAATTATATCAACATTCTTCCCATCAAAACCAATTGATTTATGGATCAAATACAAAGATTATATGTGTGACTATATCTTGCATCAAATGCGGATTAGAACAAGAAATCCAAACTTACAAGTCAGTGAAGAAATTTACAACGAGGCGGTAATATCAATTGAGGACATGTGTTTGATGATGTCAAACAAAGTATTATCTCAATTAGACATGGCCGCGCCCGATGCACGACACTTTTAATCAAGAGTTGCAACGCGAAAAACTGTACTATCTCGATGCTTTAAGAGAATTAGTTCGAATAAATCTTTCGCTGTTGAACCAAAAACAAAATTATGTATTTGATATTCTTATGAAAGTTCTACATGATGGAACTGGAGGGATTTACTTGTTGGACGCTCCCGGTGATACAAGAAATACTTTTTTGATTTCATTGATTTTAGCAACAATTCGCTCACACAATAAAATTGCACTCGCACTTGCTTCATCAGGCATTGGAGCTACATTGTTGGAAGAAGGTTGAACAGCTCATTCAGCGCTAAAATCGCCGTTGAATATGCAAAGCATCGAAAGTGTGATCTGCAACATTTCGAAGAACTCTGTAATGGCAAAGGTTTTGCAGCAATGTAAATTGATAGTGTGGGATGAATGCCCGATGGCAGAAAAAAAGTCTTTGGAGGCATTAGACCGAACCATGAAAGATCTGCGGAGCAATCAAACCGATTTGGTGGTGTGATGATTTTGTTAGCAGGAGATTTTCGTTAAACATTGCCAGTTATTCCACGGTCAACGCCAGCTGATGAACTTAATGCACGTTTAAAGTCCTCCGTTTTGTGTAAACATACTAAATTTAAGCAGGAATATGCGTGTCAAGTTGCAAAATGATCGATCTGGAGAAATATTTTCAAAACAACTCATTGACATAGGTAATGGCAACATCGCTTTAGACGTTTTAACTGGCGACGTTACCTTTCCTGACAGTTTTTGTCAGTTTACAGAATCAAAAACAGAACTCATTCAAAAGGTGTTCCCAAACGTTGCTCAAAATTACAGAGATCATATTTGGTTGAGCGAACGAGCTATATTGGCTGCCAAAAACATGGATTTAAATAAATTAAATTTCAAAATTCAAAATGAAATTGCCGGTGAATTGAGGACATACAAATCAGATGATTCCGCTACTAACCAAGATGATGTCAACTATCCACCCGAATTTTGGAACTTGCTGGATTTTCCAGGATTGCCGCCTCACAATATTCAATTAAAGGTCGGATCGGTGATCATAATGTTGCGAAATATCAACCAACCGCGTCTTTGTAACGGCACACGGCTAGCGGTGAAAAAAATTACTGAAAAACGTGATCGAAGCAACCATTCTAAAGGGAAAGTATAAAGGAGAAAACTTTTGATACCACGCATAGCAATGATCCCGACTGACATACCATTTGAATTTAAACGACTGCAGTTTCCAGTGCGGCTTGCTTTCGCTATGACTATAAATAAATACCAGCGGCAGTCATTGATTGTTTGTGGCATTAATCTTGAAAGCCCATGTTTCTAACATGCACAATTGTATGTTGCCTGTTCCCGTGTTGGGAAACCATCAGCTTTGTTTGTTTCCGCGCCAGGTAATCAAATAAAAAATATCGTATACCATAAAGAAATACAATGAAAATATCATTTAAGAAAATATTACTTAGGTATTAAAATGTACGAAATAGAGAACTGAATTTTGTAAGTATTTATGATTATGACATTAAAAATAAATAGAAAAGTATATTAACATTATGTAAATTTATTGTTGAAATCACGGTTATTATTTGATAGTCAATAAATAAAGTGATCACTCTGGAATACGTTTATGTCAAATTTTTTGTTTTAATTACACATTTGTGACTGTATAGTATCACAAAATTATCTGTTCTGGTGACCATTACTGAAAACGAAAGATGTAATCACGACATGTACATTTAATAAGCGGCGCCATCACCATGTTACACTCAAGACAATTAGGTGACCGTCTCGGACAAAAACTAACCCTCTGAGCCACCGTGACCACATACTCCTAGATAGGGGTTGAAACGGTCACTCAACGATTGCACCCTCGCCGACGTGGGAAATAATAACTTTCATTAAATACTTTATATATAGATATTATAATTTAATCCAAATAGTGCATTAGTCTTTATAAATTTTTATTGTTAATTAATATATATAATAAGATAAAAATTGTTAAACTTAAGAAATATTGATTAAACATATAAATATTTAGCATGAAGATTTACCTCTCAACATAATTTCACACATGTATTTTGATGTAGCAAAAGAAATACGGAACGGAAACACACATACTATCGGGGCTCCTGCCTTTCACCGCTCCGGTATTCCTTGTTCGTGCGAGATATGCCCATCTCGCACGGGACAGCGCTCTTCCAGTTCGCAGACGACACCGCTATCCTGGCGCAGTCCCCGGACGCTAAGGTGGTCTGGGCCAAACTGACCTTCGCGTTGAGGGGACTATTGACCTACCTTCGAACTCGGTCCCTAGCCATCCAATCCCAAAAGACGCAGACTATCATGTTCACACTCGGGGAACGGGCCCCCTGCAGCCACTTCGCGTGGAGGGTACCGCGGTCCAGTGGTCGATGTCAGTCCGGTAGCTGGGGGTGACCCTGGATGCGAGATGCAGTTGGGACCGGCACCTGCGTTCGGCGGCGGGTAGGGCCAGGGGCGTCATGTTGAAGCTGGCTCCACTTTTGCGCCCGGACAGTCCGTTGGAATACGGTCACAAGATCAGGCTTTTCCTGCTCTGTGTGATGTCCATCCTTCTCTATTCCGCTCTCGTCTTTTCCTATCTCCGTAGATACAGATACAACCATCTACGTTCTGTATACCACCGGTTCCTTCGTCTGATCCTCGGGGCTCCGCCCAGCATCCCAAACCGCGTTCTCCTGACCATGTCAGGCCTCCCATCCCTGGACAGCCGTACCGCGGGCTGGCGGTATGATTCTTCACCCGAGCGCAGGCCAACTCCAACATGATCGTCAGGGGCATCTGCGATTACGACGCTCCTGGCCATCCCTTCCACCGAATCAGGGACGGCGTTGTGAACCCCCGGGTCGACGACGGCAGGTGACCTCGGAGTCGAATCTGGGGAGTCATGACCCCCCTTCTAGTCGTGTGAGACTGGGAGGGGAGGTCAGATAGCGGGCGATGCCGGCCAGTAGGCCGAGTTAGAGGGCAGTGTACTGGTCGCCCAGTGTTTGGTTAAGGGCCCAGAGTGAGTGATAGCCGACCAGGTAATATGTGCAGTGAGGCGAGGGCCCAAAAAACCCCACCGGAATAGTTCGAGATGTGCCCTATTTGGGGATCCAGAAACAACTTTTAATTTCAATCTATTCAAAAGACTGATATATTAAAGAACCCTTACGGGTTGGTAAATATTATTATTTCATTTTATGTTTTACTTATTTAATATGTTTGTATGTAGAGTATAAGAATGGAAAAAAAAATCACTTAAGAAAGATCAAAGTGTAGTTTTCTCTGCGCGCGAGCGAAAACCCGCGGAAAAAGTGAGTTTTTTTCGTGTTTTGTGCAAGAGAGCGGGGGGAAAACGCACCCGGTCCGGGTGGCGTCTGGTCGTTAACTGACGAGTAGTTCGCGGACTTGCCGTCGAGGGCGCTAAGTCCATTGTGCGTCACGTGTTGTTTGTTTACGTCTAAACGTGTTTGTTTACTTTCTGTGTTATCAAGCTGAACAGTGTGTGCTCCCCAGGGGCGAACTTGCAAGCCGCCTCCCGCCCTTATAAGGGGTCGGGGACGTACGGGGCCAACGGCAAACGCCGTTTGGAACATCCGTCGACCGTCCAGAGTGGTTTTCGTTTTCCGGATCGACCTCTAAGTAGAAAATCCGACTTTTTTTTGTCTATTTTAATTATCATTGTGGTCGTCACGTCACCTGTTAGTCCGTCCTGTTCTTCGTCTACGTGCTTCGTCCGGGCTCAGACTTTGACATACGCCCCACAAGGGTGGGCCGCACCCCCGACAAAGTCGACGCGCCATGCACCACCTCCCGGTGGGCGTGGTGCCCGGAAACAGGGAGTCGTCATCCGTGAGTACCACCAGAGCTTACCTGGCCGCCACCACGGTGGTCCCCACCACCATCACCACCGCTAGGATAAGTCTGTCCGCCTCCACTGAGGTCAGCAACACCACAACCACCACTACCATCATCACGACAACAAGCAGCGTCTCCACGGGGCGCGTTGTTACAGCCTCCGTGGGGGCTACATCCACCGCCGCCTACTACCAAGTCCCGCCGAGTACCCAGGCCTCCTTGGACCTGGGTTCAAACTCATACAGGAGTTATACAACTCGACGGAGGACCGGCTTTCCGCCATACGGCAGAGGGCCCAGGCCGCCGCTGACGCCCAGGCAGCCACCGACGCACAGAGGTTGACCACCCCCACCCATCCATGGACCACTGGGGCCCCCTGTAAAAGCCAGGCCCCCCCGGAAGTCGCCCCACCTCCGAGGACCACCCATCCGGCCAAGGCGGCCAGCTCCTCGGAGGAGGAAGGGGACCGCCTCGACAGGGGAGACTGGTCAGTCGTCCCTCCACCCAGAAGACGTCGCCGTGCCTCTGCACGGAGCACCGAGGACATGGAGGCGTCTTCGGACTCCACCGGGGCCACCTCCCCCACCATCTTCAAGAGCGTCAGGACTTACGCGGGCAAGCGGAAGAGCCGAGATGCGGAGCGAAGGTGCCCTCCTAAGAAGTCGGCGCCCAGGAGCGGCCGCTCCTCCAGCCGGTCTGACGTCCTCCCGGCACCAGCATCCGGATCTGGCAGGGGTAAGCTGGCTTCCTCTGTATCTTCTCGTGCGATCCCCCCAGCTGTGGCTCTGCCGCAGAAACCTCTCGGGCAGAGACCCGTGGCGGGTAAGGGCCCCGGGGGGGCACAGGCGGCCGCCGGTGCCATCCCCAGGGGTTCCCGTGCCTCAGTCACGGTCTCCTCCCAGGGTTCGGGCGCGATCCGCAAGGATCCCCGACCCGATGACAGGGCCAATGCTGTCCCGGAGAGAAGCGGGACCCAAAGAGTCCCGGTGATAGTGTGTGAAGGGGATTTCCGTGTGAACCCCTTCACGGCCACCAAAGCGCTCAGCCGCGGACTCGGAGGTGATCTCCGGATCAAGTGGTCCTCCAACAGGGCGACGTTCTCCGTCTTCACCCTGGAGGACAGACCCTTCTTCTGGAGAGACTTATCTCTCAGGGTTATCAACCCTACACTTTCCCCTTGGACGGCGAGAGAGACGGGCGGCTCGTGGTCCACGGTCTCCCGTTGTAGACCCCCGCTCAGGACATCCACTCGGAGCTCACTGAGATGGGCTACGCGGTAAGGAGTGTTACACGCTTGGGTGCGCGCGCTGCCGGCCAGGATCAGCCGGAGAAGCCATATCCCTTGTTCCTTGTGACTCTGGTTGGACGCCAGCAGTTACAAGCTCTGACCAAGGAGACGGTTATTTCGAAAGTGCGAGTCACTTTCGAATCTTTCCAGAGGAAGAACCTGGCTCAGCAGTGCCATCGTTGCCAAGGGTTCGGACAACCCTCCGTATCCGTTTCAGAAGCGACAAGCGTGTCAAGTGTGGAGGTGCACACACTTCTGAGGCCTGCGAGCGTCCACGCTCGGAACCCACCAGATGCGCCAATTGCGGTGGCCCTCACCCCACAAATGCCGGCATCTGCGAGGTGCGTAAACGATTTGTATACTCGCGCAAGCGCTCGACCATCGTCGGCGCACCGCCGCCGTCCAAGCCCTAGTATCGTCCGGCACCCCCTCCTCTCGTCAATGCCTGGGACTTTCCCCGTCTTCCGGGAGCTAAGTCAGGCGCCGCGTAGCCGGGCGTCCAACCGGCGGCTCGGCAGCCTGCCGCAGCCCCCCGCACTTCTGCCCCTGACCCACCTCACCTTCCTGCAGCAGGGACCGCTGATCTCAAGTCCCTGATCCACACTCTCAACGAGATATGGGAGCTTTTCCGCTCGCTCCGTATCTGTGAGAAACTCACCTACCTGAGGGAGTGTCTGACTCGCTTCGTGGCCGCCCCGGACTAAGGGGGGCAAGATTCAAATCCTTACCGAAGTGTGTCAGGCTTTATTTGATTGACGAGGTCAAACTCCTTCTCTGTAATTGTAAATCGCTGGTCGTTAGGATTCCCGAGCTTCTCCAGATGATGACCGACATGGATGTCGACGTGGCGTTTCTGACGGAGACGTGGTTCAGAGCGGACACCGTCTTCCAGGTTCCGGGCTTCTCCGTCTACCGGGTGGACCGTGGTGGTCACCGGAGGGGGGGAGGCGTGGCCCTGTTGGTTCGGTCTCGCCTTCAGCACCACCGGACGGCCGTCCCGGGGCTCTTGTACCTGGAGGCGGTCGCCGTGCGGCTGTTGGGTGCCGCGTACTCCGTCACACTCGTCTGCATTTACGGTCCGCCTGCGGTGGTCCTGCCGGTGGCCGATTTAGCCGTATAGCGTGCTCTCGACGCTAGCGTTGTGCTAGCGTGCGACTTCAACGCCAGGCACGTCTCTTGGGGGTGCGTGGCGTCTCAAGCGCGTGGCACGGTTCTAAGGAGGTTTGTCGACAGGACCGGCCTATTTATCCACCGTCCTCATCTGCCCACCTACTTGCCCGATCACCCTCGACACCATCACATCTACCTGGACCTGATTCTGACCACGAGGAGGCCGTTTCTGACACCTCGGGTCACGCATCTTTCCCATTCCTCCAACCACAATCCGGTGACCGGCGTTATGCGATTTCTTCCCCTCCAGACAGATGCGCCGCCATTGTTAAACTACCGACGCGCGGATTGGCCTAGATTCCAGGCTAGGTTGAACCGCGTTGTGGCCCCAGCCGCACCCATACCCGACGTGGGGGAGTGGGACCGTCAGGTTCAGCTCTTCACCGCCTCCCTTCTGTCGGCGGCGTAGTCTTCATTCCGATCCGTCGACCCCCATTGTTGGGCCCCCCACTCCCACCCGATCTGATAGACGACATGAGGCTCCGGGATAGAGCGCGTGCTCTGTGGCAGATAAGTCGTCTCCCCCGTGTCCGGGAGATATACGTCGCGCTCCGCTTTCACTGTCGGCACCACTCAGACAGTGGCAGAGGGAGGCTAAGACGCGCCGTCTTGCCGCTCTCGACACAACGGATCTCTCCTTGCGGCGTCATCTGAAGGGGATACGTCGCAAGAAGGATCTGATCCCCAAGCTCCGCGTGGCTGGCAGGTTGGCGTCCTCTGCCACAGACCGGTCAGAGGCTCTGGCGGTGGGATTCCAGGCTAGCTTCGCGAGGCGACCGGGATCACCGGAGAGAGATCAAGCGGATCCCCCGGTGGCAGGTCAACCCCCGTACCCCGACCTGCGGCTGGTAACCCCCTCCGAGCTGACCAGGACCGTGGCGAGGCTTCGCGCCACGTCCGCTCCCGGGTTGGACCGGATTTCCCCTCTCCTCCTGGCTCACCTCCCTTGTAAAGCCTTCGTCCTTCTTCTACGAATCCTAAACGCAATGTTTATATTGTTGTACTTTCCAGCGCAAATGGCGGGTGGCTACCGTCATACCTATCCACAAGCCCGGGAAACCACCCGGATACCCATCGTCCTACCGTCCCATCTCTCTGCTCTCTTGCGTCGGCAAATTCGCCGAGACTGATCTTGACCAGACTGGAGGCCTGGCTGGAGGTGCACCCCCTCCTGCCGGATCACCAGTTCGGATTTCGGAAGGGCCTGTCGACCACCCACGCCGTCGCCACGGTCGTTGACCGGGTGACGGAAGCGTTCAACGAGCGTCGCCATTCCGACTTCGTCTTGTTGGACGTGAAGGGTGCCTTCGACAGTGTGAGCCACCGAGGACTTCTAACGGGACTTGCAGAAGCCGCAGTTCCCTCACCCCTGCTACATCTCCTTCTGTCTTTCCTCCAGGACCGCTCCTTCAGAGTGGGCGTGGACCACCAGTTGTCCACCTCTCGTCCTGTAGTCTCTGGAGTCCCCCAGGGCTCCTGTCTCTCCCCCCTACTTTTCTCCCTCTTTGTGCTAGACGTGCCCGTCCAACAAGGAGTATCATTGTTCTAGTATGCCGACGATACCGCTCTCCTGGCGACCTCCCCCGATGCCGCGGTGATCTGGGCCAAGCTCACCATGGCATTAAGGGGAATAATCGCTTACCTTAATTCCAGATCCCTAGCAGTGAACGGTACGAAGACGTTGGCGATTCTGTTCACCCGCCGCAGACCGGGTCCCTTGCAGCCCCTCCGCGTCGCGGGAGAAGCGGTTCGGTGGTCACAAACAGTGAAATACCTGGGAGTGACCCTGGACCGTCGCTGCAACTGGGACTCGAACCAGAGCGTCTGCGGGAAGAGCGAGGGGTGTCATGCTAGGACTGGCCCCACTACTGCGCCCAGCCAGTCCGTTGAACCACGGCCATAAAATTAGACTATTCCAGGCTTGTATTATGTCCCTCCTTCTCTACGCCGCGCCTACCTGGACTTAACTCCCCCACTACCGCTTCACCCCGCTCCGAGCTGTCTATAACCTGTTTTTAAGGTAGATGCTCGGACTCCCCCCCCCCCCCGCAACCAAACCCGAATCCTAATAGAAGTGTCTGGCCTCCAACCCTTGGACGTGATCATCCGCGGGTTGGCAGTGTCCTTTTCACGGTCGCAGGCCAGTCCTAACGAGATCGTCAGGGGCATAGGCGATTACGACCCCCCTGCTCTTCTCTTCAGACGCATCAGAGACGGTGTGGTGGGCCCCCCCGCCGGACACGGATGACCCGGGAGGTAGTCTGTGGCGTTGAGGAGCGAACGCTCCTGACCACGGCCAAGGCCGCTTCACCAGGACGTGGCTCCGGTGCTCCGCAAGACCCCCCGGTTGGCGCTCAGTCCGCCCAGAGCGCGAGTGTGTGTCCACTGCCATTAGCCGTCTCCCCAACCCCACCGACCATCTTGTGTGGGTTGGTCCGTTCTCCATATTCTTGTGTTACACTCTCTTCTCCATAGCTAAGAACATTACACCACAAGACAGGACAATACAAACCAATACGAACAATTTGCCAAAAGTCAGGCGCGCTAACCGTGCCCCCAAAGCAGCTTAGTCACTTCTAGTACTCGCCCCACTCTGAAGGAAGAGTGAGGCGAGGAAAAGAACTTGTAAATATATCACTGTTGTACATATAATAAGTGTTTTTTGTTATTCGTTAGTGTGTGTGTCCCCAAAAACTGTGTGTCCAACCCCGACACAACTAGGTGTGGGGTGGTCACGTTTTATGAGAAAAGTACTCTCAGGCTCTATAGTCAGTCAATGTTTTATTTTTCAGCACTTTTATTATTTTTCACAATTATTGTATATATACATTTTTAGTCAGGTACCATATCCGTGCGGCCAATGTGGGTTGGCTGCCTCTATTACCCGCCTCACTCTGGATTATAGATGAGGCGGGTATCAATGCAATGCTAAATAATGTAAATTTATGTGTTAAATGTGTGTGCATCGTCTCTTAGTCCATTACTGTGTAATAAAGAAGTCTATGTTGTCCAAGCCGGTCCTCGAACTGAGGGCCGGTGTAACCCTGTCTGAGTTTCCCAGTGTTACAAACTGACCACTCCACTGCCTGTTCCACCAGTTCTACCAACCCCAGTACAATCCCCAGCCTGAATTCCCCCAGAAATCCCCATAGTCACTATAGATCGCACAAAGGGTTGGGTAGTATTCCCACTCCCGAATTTCATCCCAATTTTTTTTATTTCCAACCCTTCTTCCGAATCCCTCACCAGAAAGGGCTAAAAAGCCCCCTGGTAAAAGTCCAACTTCAATTCCCGTCAGGGTTACGTATGAATTTGCATAAGTAATCCTGGCGGAGTACTAATCGTCCCCCCGAACCGACCGCGGAGACTCGCTCGGTTCATGACCGTGTCGTCAAATCGGAATAGCTCGGTTCCGAATCCATCCCTCTTTTTTGGTTTACCCCTTCTCTATAGCCGTCTCCTGACCCTTCTTCATGCGTTTCCCCTCTCTCCCTCGCTCCGTTTTCGCTCCACAGCCCTTTCCACAATTTCTGTCACCTCCCGCGTCTCGCGGGGGGAACCTTCACTCCAACCGGCTCAATAATTTTTATTTGTCCCCCTCTTTGGTTTCCAACATCCTGTGCGGCAAAATTCGCCCACAGGGGAAAGTTTATTTTATTTTCCCTCCAGGGCTATGTATAAAATATCTGCGTAGCCCTGGCGGAGTACCAATGTTTATATCCGACCAACCCCGGCGGCTCACCCGACCGGGGCCACCCCTCCTCCGCTATTTAATTTCCCATATTTCTTTTTCTCGCTACTTTGTTTCGGCTTCTGCCCTCCGCCCCCCCCCCCCCCAGCTCTTTTTCCTTTGTGTATTTTTTAACGGTCCTGGCGACCCAACATGTGCTATGGGGTGGGTTTTTATAAACTTTTTCCCACCCCCAACCTATGGATAGCAGTCCTCAGGGTGCCATTGTCTTTCTTGTTGAGTTTTGTATTTTATGTCCATGTCGTGTCCGTTTTCGAGAGCCCTTCGGGGCTAGTGTTAACTGTCTGTCTTATATGTTTCTCATGTTTATTAATGTTTTTACGTATATATGTGTCACAAATGAAAAATAAACTCTTACAAACAAACAAAGTGTAGTTTTTTTCTTTGATCTTTGGCCCGTAACTATACGTGTTTGTGGAAACACTGTGTTTGTATTAATTTACACCAGATTTTATCAATATATCATCCATCATCAAGTTCATCAACCAGATCATCCTACTGACCATCTACGTGTTCGTCAACTGTCCGTCAACTCGTCCGTCCGAAGCCAGCAGAATCGCCAACAACAACATCACTGGCCAGTGCTCGGAGCCGGCCCAGTAGAGAGTGAGAAGGTGGTTCTGCGGCCTATCGTACTGTTATGTTCGTCGTGTTAAGTGTTGTGCTGCGTCGACCCTGTTTACCGGAGGGCATTTTACTTTTCAGAACGTATTCGTGCTAGTTTTCACAGCTATAAGGTGTGGTTAGCACCATCATCGTGTAAACGAGTGTAAAACATACCACACCAGTACGCCGTATCTGAAAGTTAGTACGGCCAATAACTCGGGTATTTGTGGGCCGATTTGAACATTCTTGGTGTCGTTATTTTCGTTGTGAAGTCCTCTACGTCCTCGTCCTCTGTCTCGTCGTCCGTCCGTTACACCCGCCCCACTGGGGTAGGGAACGAACTAGCAGTCTGCGTACCACCATGCACCACCTTCCATTGGGCGTGGTGCCCACCACCCGTGAGACTCCGACATCGACCACCTCCAGGACCAACCTGGCCGCCACCACGGCGGTCAGCACTGCCACTACGACGACTACCACCATCACCACTGCCAGCAGTGTCTCCGCGGGGTGCATAGTCACTGCCTCTGTGGGGGCCACATCCACTACAACCGGCTACGCCCTACCGACGAGTACCCAGGCCTCATTAGACCTGGGTACAAACTCGTATAGGAGCTTGTATACAACAACTGAGGACCAGCTCGCGGCCATCCGCCAGAGGGCCCAGGCCGCCGCCGACGCCCTGGGGGTGGTCTCAACCCCCATCCACGGACCTCTGGGCCCCCCAGTCGTGCCCAAGCCCCTGCCGGATGTCGCCCTGCCTCAGCGGAACACCCGGCCTGCCAAGTTGGCCAACTCCTCTGAGGAGGAGGGGGACCAGCTCGACACAAGGGACTGGGCCATCCCCCCCCCCCCCAGAAGACGTCGCCGTGCCTCGGCACGGAGCACCGAGAACATGGAGGCGTCTTCAGACTCCAGCGGGGCAACCTCCCCCACCATCAAGAGCGTCAGGACCTACACGGGCAAGCGGAAGAGCCGGGATGGGGAGCGAAGGAGCCCTCCTAAGAAGTCGGCAGCCAAGAACGGCCGCTCCTCCAGCCGGTCTGACGTCCTCCCGGCGCCATCATCTGGGACCGGTAAGGGTAAGCAGTCGTCTTCAGTACCGTCCCGTGCTATCCCCCTAGCTGCGGCTCTGCCTCAGGTACCCCGCGGGAAGAATGCCGCGGCGAGTAGGGACCCCCGAGGGGCACAGGCTTCGGCCGGTGCCACCCCCGGGAGGACCCGTGCCTCAACCGCAGGCGACCAATAGGGTTCGCGTGCGATCCGCAAGGATCCCCGGCCTGATGTCAGGGCTAGCACTAAACCTGAGAGAAGCGGGACCCAAAGAGTCCCGGTGATAGTGTGCGAAGGGGATTTCCGTGTGAACCCCTTCACGGCCACCAAGGCACTCAGCCGCGGACTCGGAGGTGATCTCCGGATAAAGTGGTCCCCCAACAGGTGACGTTCTCCGTCTTCACCCTGGAGGATAGGACCATTCTACTGGAGAGACTCATCTCTCAGGGATATCAGCCCTATACTTTCCCTCTAGACAGCGAGAGGGACGGGCGGCTCGTGGTCCGCAGTCTCCTGTTGTGGACCCCCGCGCAAGACATCCACTCGGTACTTACTGAGATGGGATACGCGGTGAGGAGCGTCACACGCTTGGGTGCGCGTGCTGCTGGCCAGGATCAGCCAGAAAAGCCGTACCCTTTGTTCCTCGTAACTCTGGTTGGACGCCAGCAGTTGCAAGCGTTGGCAAAGGAGACGGTTATCTCGAAAGTGCGAGTCACTTTCGAGTCTTTCAGGAGAAAGAACCTGGCTCAGCAGTGCCATCGCTGCCAAGGGTTCGGGTATCCCTCCGTATCCTGTTTCAGGAGCGAAAAATGCGTAAAGTGCGGAGGTGCACATACGTCGGCGGCCTGAGAGCGCCCACGCTCGGAATTCGCCAGATGCGCCAATTGCGGCGGTCTTCACCCCGCAAATGCCGGCATCTGTGAGGTACGTAAACGGTTCGTCGACTCGCGCAAGCGCTCGACCACCGTAGGCGTACCACCGCAGTCTAGACCTCAGTATCGTCCGGCACCCCCCCCCCCCTCGTCAATGCCTGGGACTTTCCCCTTCTTCCAGGAGGCAGGTCAGGCGCCGCGACGACGGGCGTCCAACCGGCGGCTCGGCAGCCTGCCGCTGCCCCCCGCACTACTACCCGTGCCCCACCTCACCTTCCAGCTGCAGGGACCGCCGATCTCAGGTCCCTGATCCACACTCTCACCGAGATATGGGAGCTTTTCCACTCGCTCCGTATCTGTGAGAAACTCCCCTACCTGAGGGAGTGTCTGACCCGCTTCGTGGCCGCCCCGGACTGGGGAGGTAAGATTCAAATCCTTACCGAAGTGTGTCAGGCTTTATTTGACTGATGAGGTCAAACTCCTCCTCTGGAATTGTAAATCGCTGGTCGTTAGGATTCCCGAGCTCCTCCAGATGTTGACCGACATGGCTGTCGACGTGGTTTTTCAGACGGAGACGTGGTTCAGAGCGGACACCGTCTTTCAGGTTCCGGGCTTCTCCGTCTACCGGGTGGACCGAGGAGGTCACCGGAGGGGGGGTGGCGTGGCCCTGTTGGTTCGGTCTCGCCTCCAACACCACCAGACGGCCGTCCCGGGGCTCCTGTCCTTGGAGGCGGTCGCAGATCGGCTGTTGGGTGCCACGTACTCCGTCACTCTCGTTTGCGTCTACGGTCCTCCTCGGGTGGTCCTGCAGGCAGCCGATTTGGCCGTATTGCGTGCTCTCGACGCTAGCGTTGTGCTAGCGGGCGACTTCAACGCCAGGCACGTCTTTTGGGGGTGCGTGCGTCTCAAGCGCGTGGTACGGTTCTGAGGAGATTCGCCGACAGGACTGGCCTATTCATCCACTGCCCTCATCTGCCCACCTACTTGCCAGATCACCCTCGTCACCATCCCAGCTACCTGGACCTGATCCTGACCACGAGGAGGCCGTTTCTGACACCTCTGGTAACCCATCTCTCCCACTCCTCCGACCACAATCCGGTGACCGGCGTTATGCGATTTCTTCCTCTCCAGACGAATGCGCCGCCATTGTTCAACTACCGACGCGCGGATTGGCCTAGATTCCAGGCTAGGTTAAACCGTGTTGTGGCCCCAGCTGCACCTATACCTGACGTGGGGGAGCTGGACCGTCAGGTTCAGCTCTTCACCGCCTCCCTCCTGTCGGCGGCGGAGTCCTCGATTCCGTTCCGTCGACCCCCCTTTTTGGGCCCCCCACTACCCCCAGACCTGATAGACGACATGAGGCTCCGTGATAGAGCGCGTGCTCTGTGGCAGAGAAGTCGTCTCCCCCGTGTCCGGGAGATATACGTCGCGCTCCGCTCTCACTGTCGGCGCAAGCTCAGACAGTGGCAGAGGGAGGCTAAAACGCGCCGTCTTGCCGCTCTCGACACAAAGGATCTCTCCTTGTGGCGTCATCTAAAGGGGAGACGACACAAGAAGGATCTGATCCCCGAGCTCCGCGTGGCTGGCGGGTTGGCGTCCTCCGCCACAGACCGGTCAGAGGCTCTGGCGGTAGGATTCCAGGCTAGCTTCGCGAGGCGACCGGGATCACCGGAGAGAGATCAAGCGGATCCCCCGGGGCACTTCCTTCCCCCGGTGGCAGGTCAACCCCCGTACCCCGACCTGCGGCTGGTAACCCCCTCCGAGCTGACCAGGACCGTGGTGAGGCTTCGCGCCACGTCCGCTCCGGGTTGGACCGGATATCCCCCCTCCTCCTGGCCCACCACCCTCGTAAAGCCTTCGTCCTTCTTCTACGAATCCTAAACGCAATGTTTATATTGTTGTACTTTCCGGCACAATGGCGGGTGGCTACAGTCATACCTATCCACAAGCCCGGGAAACCGCCCGGATATCCGTCGTCCTACCGTCCAATCTCTCTGCTCTCTTGCGTCGGCAAAGTCGCCGAGAGACTGATCTTGACCAGGCTGGAGGCCTGGCTGGAGGTGCACCCCCTACTGCCGGATCAACAGTTCGGGTTCCGGAAGGGCCTGTCGACCACCCACGCCGTCGCCACGGTCGTTGACCGGGTGACGGAAGCGTTCAACGAGCGTCGCCATTCCGGCTTCGTCTTGTTGGACGTGAAGGGTGCCTTCGACAGTGTGAGCCACCGAGGACTTCTCACGGGACTTGCAGAAGCCGGAGTTCCCTCACCCCTGCTTCATCTCCTTCAGTCTTTCCTCCAGGACCGCTCCTTCAGAGTTGGCGTGGACCACCAGTTGTCAACCCCCCGTCCTGCAGTCTCTGAAGTCCCCCAGGGCCTGTCTCTCCCCCCTACTCTTCTCCCTCTTTGTGCGTGACGTGCCCGTCCCGCAAGGAGTCTCATTGTACCAGTATGCCGACGATACAGCTCTCCTGGCGACCTCCCCCGATGCCGCGGTGATCTGGGCCAAGCTCACCACGGCATTAAGGGGAATAATCGCTTACCTTAATTCCAGATCCCTAGCAGTGAACGGTACGAAGACGTTGGCGATTCTGTTCACCCGCCGCAGACCGGGTCCCTTGCAGCCCCTCCGCGTCGCGGGAGAAGCGGTTCAGTGGTCGCAAACAGTGAAATACCTGGGATTGACCCTGGAGCCTCGCTGCAACTGGGACTTGAACCTGAGAGCGTCTGCAGGAGAGCGAGGGGTGTCATGCTAGGACTGGCCCCACTACTGCGCCCAGCCAGCCCGTTGAACCAAGGCCATAAAATTAGACTGTTCCAGGCTTGTATTATGTCCCCCCTTCTCTACGCCGCGCCTGCTTGGGCTTACCTCCCCCGCTATTGCTTCTCTCCGCTCCGAGCTGTTTATCACCTGTTTTTAAGGTTGATGCTCGGACACCCCCCCCTCCCCTCTCCCCGAATACTGCTAGACTTGTCTGGCCACCAAGCACTGGACGTGATCATCCGCGGGTTGGCAGTGACTTTCTTCTCACGAGCGCAGGCCAGTCCTAAGGCGACCGTCAGAGGGATAGACGATTACGACTCCCCTGCTCTTGTCCACAGACGCATCCGAGACGGTGTGGTGGCCGCCTACCCCCCTCCTCCACCCCTCCGCAGGACCCGGAAGACCCGGGAGGTATTCTGTGGCATTGAGGAGCGAATGCTCCTGACAACGGCCGAGGCCGGTTTCACTGGGTCGCCGCTCCGATGTTCCTCGAGATCTCCCGGTTGGCGCACTGTCCGCCATGTGTGCGCGTGTGTCCCCAAAACAATGCACGTCTCCCCAACCCCACCGACCAGCAGGTGTGGGTTGGTCCGTTTTCACATTTCATGTCACTTTCCACTCATTCAGCTTAATACAACAATTCATATACAGTTCAGAAATCCATAAATATCAATAAACAGTTTCAAAAACTAACTATAAATCAAGTCAGTCAGTATAACCACGCCACCGATGTGGCTTAGTCACCTTTAGTACTCGCCTCAATCTGAAGGAAGGAAAAACTTGTATATTTTTTTTCGTTAAACATAAAATAAGTGTTCTTTGACGTTCGTGTGAGTGTGCGTAACCAATATCTATGTCCCCAACCCCACTGACCAACAGGTGTGGGTAGGTCGCTTTTTGGAGCAAAACTTACTTTTACAGCTAATTTTCATCAACATTTTTCATAATTTTATTATTTTTACTATTATTGTATATAAATATTTTCAGTCCGGTTCTATATCCGTGCGGCCAATGTGGCTTGGCCGACTCTAGCACCCGTCTCACTCTGAAGTAGAGATGAGGCGGGGCTCAATGTAATATAGTGTATATCTCTGTGTTAAATGTGTTACATCGTCTCCTTGTCCGTTACTGTTTAATAAAGTATTATTAATATTAATATTATTATTATGGTTTAAAGGCCCATCGACACATAGAGGTCATTAGGGCCTCGAAATATATTAAAAACATAATAAAATACCCATTGGGGAGAGAAATAATAATTTAACAACTGAGATACTCCATAGGAGTGCTCAAATGAGCTCTTAGTATAAATTAAGTGGTACACCTGCTAGAAAAAAACCACAGGTGTATCACTCCAATAAAAAGACAAAACAAACAAATAAAAAAATAACACGTTAAAACGACACATGTTTAAATGATAATACGTTAAAAATTATTATTATTATTATTATTATTGTTTAACGGCCCATCGACACATCTAGGTCATTAGGGCCTTGAAATATATTAAAAACATAATAAAATCCCCATAGGGGAAAGAGATAAAACATTCACCATCTGAGACACTCCATAGGAGTGCTTAAATGGACTCTTGGTATAAATTAAGTGATACACCTGCTAAAAAAAACCACAAGTGTATCACTCCAATAAAAAGACAAAACAAACATATTAAAATATAACACGTTAAAAAGACAAAACATGTTAAATTGATAATACGTTAAAAAGACAAAACAACATGTTAAATTGTAATAAAACGTTAAAAAGATCTCAATATGAGATAATATCCAAAAGAGCCACTTTATAAAAGTGACTCAAATGGCATTAAAAAGATCCGCCTGGCGTATAAAACGGAGTAAACAAATAACTCCATCCGCACTATCGCGTAATAAAAAACGTAAGTCACCTTTAAAATCAAGAGCCAGACGGATAGGGGCTAGTTTGCGACACTCCACCAAAATGTGATGCACACTAAGGGGAGTATCACAAAACTCACACACTGGAGGTGGATCCCCTCTTAGTAAAAAACTATGGGTCAATGAAGTATGCCCGACGCGGAGTCTCGTCACGATGACCTCCTCTCTTCTAGACTTTCGTATAGAAGAGGGCCATCGCGACACACCGTCCCTGATGGACCGCAGCTTGTTCTGAGCAGGGGTTGAGACCCACTGCTCGTGCCAGGTGCGTAAGACCACGCCGAACATAACCCTTTAGATCTAAAAACATGACACCCAGACTCGCCAACGGAGGCAGGCGTGCTGCCTCCTTTGCTGCCTGGTCCGCCAGTTCATTTCCTGGAAGACCAGCATGACCAGGGATCCAGCAAAAGGCGAGCCGGGTGATTAATGAATCAATTTTAAAAATTTGCTCTGGTATCATCTGCACGAGAGGATTTCACGAGTAGAGAGTGGACAATGCCAACAGAGCACTCATGGAATCCGTGCAGATGAGGACAGAACGGTGACTACTTCGGTAAACAAAACACAAAGATTTAAAAATGGCATATAATTCAGCCGTAAAAACACTGGTTTCTTTAGGTAAACCAAATTTAAAATTGGATCCTTCCACAACAAAAGCACATCCCACGGAGGCTCCAGATTTAGAGCCGTCAGTGTAGATGCGCTCGAATCCGTGAAAGCGAGGAGCTCATTAAAGGTCCTCTCATATACAAAGTTTGGGGTGGTCGCTTTAGGGAACTTGGCAAGATAAAATGGCATTGAGGTAGGCGTATCTTCCAGGGAGAAACACGACCTGGGGATGTGGGGATAGCCTTTGGCAAAACTATCCCACACGTGTCGAAAACCGAAAGCATCCTGATCCCAACCAGCCTTGTACTACGCCATTTGGTTTCATACAAGACACGGTTAGGGGGATGAAACACAGGACGATAGGCAACATGCTGCGCCATGCAATGAAGTTTCGACACGTAAGATGCCAGAAGATAGGACCGCCGGTAAGAAAGAGGCGGCTCACCGGCGTCGGCACAGATGCTGACGACTGGACTGGTACGAAAGGCACCAGTAGCCAGTCGAATGCCAGCATGGTGGACACTATCTAGCATCTTTAACGCCGAAGGTCTAGCTGAGCCATAAACAAAGCTCCCATAATCTAGTTTAGATCTGACCAGGGCCCTATACAGGCGCATCAAGGTTTCCCTATCAGCACCCCAGGACCGGCCGCTAACCACTTTGAGCAAATTCAAAGCCTTGATACACCTCTCTTTCAGGTCTTTGATGTGGAGGATCCAAGTTAGTTTAAAATCGAATAAAAGTCCCAGGAACCTTACGGTCTCGGAGACAGGTAAAACAACGTTGTTCATTAAAATATTGGGGCTGGCTGTATTCCGCGTAATCTATGGAAGTGGACGACAGTGGTCTTGGTCGCAGAGAAACGAAAGCCATTACGAGATGCCCACAACCATAGATTGTTTACAAAGAGTTGTATCTGTCGTTCAGCCCTGTGGAGACTTGATGAACTGCAATAAATTGCGTAGTCATCCACAAAAAGGCATGAACGAACAGGTGAGCGCAGGTTCTCCACAATACTATTTATCCCGATAGCGAACAACGTACAGCTCAGAATAATACCCTGAGGCACCCCATTTTCTTGAATAAAATCATCGGATAAGGTGTTATTCAACCTTACCCGGAAGTGTCTATCCGACATAAAATTAGATATAAAAGAAGGAAGGTTTCCTCAAAACCCCCAATTAAAAAGTGTTTTCAAAATGCCGTACCGCCAGGTGGTATCGTACGCTTTCTCCAGATCGAAGAAGACAGCCAGAAGATGTTGCTTATGGAGAAAAGAGTCACGAATAGCCGTCTCTAGACAGACAAGGTGATCCACCGTGGCTCGGTTACGGCGAAAACCACATTGAATATTAGATAGTAGATTGCGGGATTCTAAATACCATATAAGTCGCTTATTAATTATTTTTTCCAATATTTTACATACACAACTAATTAAAGCTATCGGTCTATAGCTAGTTGGCTCCAATTTATCTCTGCCACTTTTATATATAGGTATAACGGATGCTTGCCTCCATAGTGAGGGGAACTGCTGAGATTCCCAAACACTATTATAGAGGTCTAAAAGAAGTGCCTGTCCGGCAGGGGCAGCTGACGCAACATCTCATAATGAATGTAATCTGGATCAGAGGCTGTGTCCGGCCTGGGACAGGGCGTAGGTCAGTTGATCTTTGGTAAAGGGGGAGTTATAATCCTCCCCCGACTTCGACCAAAATCAATAGCATGGCGCTTGATGTTCCGCTTATAAACTGCGAACTCGTTAGTGTAGCTCGCAGTGCTAGAAATAGCGGCGAACATCGAGCCCAATACATTAACGACCTCCACAGGGGAGGAGACACGTGAACCGTTAGACATGAGGGCAGGTATATCGTTATTGGAATTGTTGCTATTACGTAATTTACGGATATTATCCCAAACCTTAGTTGTGTGGGTGGATATTGTAAGGGGTGAAATAAATTTTCTCCAAGACTCTCTTCTGCTTTGACTAAGGATACGGCGAGCTCGAGCACGTAGAATCCGGAATGACTCCAGGTTCTCCAAGGTAGGACGTCGGTGAAAAAGACGTAGGGCCCTTCGACGGTCAGAAATAGCCAACCGACACTCTTCTCTCCACCAGGGAATGGGACGGTGGCGCGGATTTGGCGAGGATTTAGGGATGGAGGGATGGAGGCCCTCACTGCCGCAATGACCGTCGAAGTTAAATACTCAGTCTTAACATCGACGTCAGGAGAAGGGGATTCGTGGAAAACGGCGAGCTCACGGAATTTATCCCAGTCGGCACGTTTAATCACCCATTGGGAAACTCGTGCTGTACTTGGGCAATCTTGGAGTGGGGAAAGCAGTATAGGGAAGTGATCGCTTCCATATAGTTCCGTATGGACATCCCAAGGAAGAGGGCAGCGATACCTGGGCTACATAAAGTTAGGTCGATGGCAGAGGATACACCATTAAAAGTGGAGAACTGTGTCTGGGTCCCGGTGTTCATTAGCACCAGGTTTCCCGAGACAAGAATATCCTCTACCATCCTCCCACGGGCATCTGTTAAATTAGATCCCCACACCAGGTTATACGCATTAAAGTCCCCCAAGATGATATAGGGGGCGGGAAGTTGCATAAAGAGGGCCTCTAAGCTCCTCTTCCGAAATACGTTCACCTGGCGGGAGGTATATGCAGCATACTGTCATCTCCAAAGAAAGGGAGACTCTGACAGCGATAACTTGGAGATCAGAAACGATATTAATATTTTTGTGATATATATTGCTTCGTGCGAATATAGCCACACCTCCGCTAGCCCGATCAAAGAAAGGCTTGTCGTTACGATACACATCGTACCTACGAATCATCGGGTTTTCATTTGGGCGGAAGTGGGTCTCCTGCAAACACAAGATGGAAGGATGCAGGGAAGAAATTTGTTGTTTAATTTCCTCTACACGAGCATAGAAACCCCTACAATTCCATTGTAGTAGCGACATACTTTATTAGTATAAGATTTAAATATCCTCGCAATCCATGACACTATCTCTTAAAAATAAAAATTGGTTAAGGGCTTTTTTAGGTCCTCTTGCCTTTCCCAGTCTCTCCTGGACCTCCCGCTTCAGGAGAGGCTTCGGTTTATTTTGGAGAGACTGGGTAGTCGGATTCTTGCGCGAAGGCTTTGTCAAGGCCTTCGACGCTTTCTTAATATTATTTATTTCGGCGGTCACTCGCTGGTCCTTCTTCAAGACACCAGTGGGACTCGCCTTTACGGCCTCACCTGTTTCGCCACTCATCCCGGGCTCTGGTGGCCCAGAGGCGAGAATGAGCGACTCAACAGTGGCCACACATAATTTATTTCCCCGAGGGGTGCTCGGGGGTGTTCCCTGAGGAGGGCTCGGGGGTGTTCCCTAAGGAGGGCTCGGGGGGGTTCCCCGAGGAGGGCTCGGGAAAGTTCCCCGAGGAGGGCTCGGGAAAGTTCCCCGAGGAGGGCTCGGGGGGGTTCCCCGTGGAGGGCTCGGGAGGGTTCCCCGAAGAGCCCTCCTGGGTGGTACAGTTGGGGGAAAAGACTTAGGTGGCAGTTGTGCCCCTATCGACAATTTCGGCGACACCTTGGTTGGCGCGTTTTCAATACGGATGTCTCGAGCAGAGACCAATGGCACAGGTCGCAATGACGTCTTAGCGAGATTAACTGCACAATGGCAATTGGGACAGTTAATGTTTTGGCTGACAATCTGGCTGTATGATGTTTGGAATACCGGAGCCTGACTAGATGTGTATTCCTTGCGTGCCTGGGCATATGAGATCTTTTTTTCGGATTGAATCTCCAGGACTTTTTTTTCTACCTTCCATTTCGGACAGGCCCGAGACCAGGCAGAGTGTGGACCCTTGCAGTTTATGCAGAACTTCGGAGACTCACATGGTGTTTCGTGAGCCTCTTGTCCACAATCCGCACAGGTCGGCTTACAACGGCATCGCAGCTTCGTATGCCCAAATTCCTGACACTGAAAACGGCGCCTAGGATTAGGGAAATACGGCCGGACCCTGAGCACGTGGAAGCCTGCTCGGACCTCCTTTGGAAGGGTAAGTGTAGCAAAAGTTAGGATATACGTGTCAGTTTTTTATCTTTTCCGTTCTTTTTGGTGACAATACGGTACACTTCGGTGACGTGTTGAGGGGAAAGCTCCTCACAGATATCCTCAATGCTCACGCAGTCGAGGTCATAGCAAGTGACCACTCCCTTGCAAACATTGAGGAACCTGTGAGGTTCCACCTTCACCGGTATATGAGACGTATTGCTCAACGGTATTTCGGAGATGGCCATTATATTTGAAGACTGTGTGTCAGTCGTGGTCTGAATCATGATAGTGCCATCACGCAGTTTCCTTATTGAGACTTCCGATTTCGCTGCTCCATTTATCACTCTTTCGAGGATAAATGGGCTGACACGTTTCAGGCCTTCAGTTTCATTCACACGAGACATCACCAAGAAGCGGGGCTGGGGCCTCACCACTTCCTGGCTTTTTATCAAAACAGGGCTGGACGGCCTTACCCGTTTCCGCCTCTTATCAATATTACGGCCCTGTGAGGGGCCGGGCAGTGAGTTGCCAGCAGGGTTTGGCAGTACGATGCCAGCGGCGACAAAATTATCGGCCATGCCGTAATTGGGGACAACCTACACAGTACTCGGATCGTAGACCCAGGGTGATCCAAGTTGGTACTACCACATATGGCCCTGTTAACTGTCCCGACGAGAGGCTCTATACGACGCTAGACATGACAACCTTCGCATAGAGCATCGCCGAGACAGAGGTCGTCGCAGCAAGTGGGTGTAGGAAAGTGCCAATTTTACGTCCGGGCCCTCATGAACGCAACCGATCTTTTCCCAAAGTAGGGTACCCGGTTATTGTCATCCCTAAGGCCCTTCTACTAAGGTATTGCAACCGGCGCACTTTCATTTAGGAGCTCAAGGCAGTGGTATCCAATAATAAACAAAGAAGAGCCGGGTTAGTTGCCAAGGTCGTCAACGGAAATGCCAAAGGCCTCTGTGCAGGCTAATTCAAGAAGTCCCCACAAGTTGGAATTCTACTTATTTGATGCTATAGAGATTTGTTTTGTTAAGTGACATTTTAAGTAGAGTTTTACTTAGATTTTAAAACGCTCCAGTTACGTTATCAAGGGAGGAGTTAAATTGTATTAAAGAAGCGAGTGTTCTTTTAAAACCTTTTGAAAAGGTTAAAACAGAAATATGCGAAGAAGATGTCACAAGTAGTACAATAATACCCTTAGTTAGTTTTATGAAAAGAATGATCGAGGTTTTTAAGCCATAATTACCAGTTGGGGACAAATTGAAAAGAGCTCTTTCAAAAGAAACACATACATGCGCTGTCTATAGCAACATTGTTGGATCCTAGATGAAAATGAAAATAAAAATAATGCCAATACCCAACGACTAATTAAATTGTGTTTTAATAAGCCTAGTGCAGAAACTAGTCAAACACCGCCAAATGAAGAAGATTTGTGGAGTTTCCTGAAGAGTAAGTGGCTAAATCTTCGATAACAACTGGTGGTCAGGAAGGTATACAAATTTAATTACGTCAATACTTGTAACAACCAGTAATAAGTCGAACTAGCAATCATTTAAAAATTTGAGAAGGATTAAAATCTGTTCAGCCCAATCTTTTCCCGATCTCCATAAAATATTTGTCCACAACAGGCACATTAGTGCCGTCAGATGGATTATTTTATAAATCTGGGGGCATTGCTACGTAATCTAAAAATAGGTGTAAAGGAAAGAGGTTGTCCAAATTGTTGTTTCTAGATTCCTTCAAAGAAGAAGATTTGGAGATTTAATTAGTCTCATTGGCTGTTTTCAAAAATAAATTATGTTATTATAATGTTTATTCTTTCACGTGTGTATGTGCTATTGTATTGCTTCAAATGTTCCATTTTAATGCTCCAATGTGTAGCGTCATGTTTAGCTATAAAACAAATTAGAATAAGTATCATATTCAACTGACCCCAGTTGCCCCATCTATCCAAAACACCAGACGACGGATCCAAGCGAAATAAATACGATCGGACAACCCAACACAACGCGGTCAACTGACTGAGGCAATCAGTGTTCCATAGATGACCGCTTGGAGGCGTGTCTTTGGTAGAACTTTTGACTATGTTCGAGGTTGTTATAGTATCTTCTATTCTTCCATAATGATCTAGAGTGTTGGAGAACATGATTGGTGCTTCGCGGTCATGTTTTTTTGTCACGCGTACCTCTCCCACGTGATCCAATTATTTTCCGCGAACCTTGTTCTTACTTAGCCCTCCCATTTCTCTGAGTCTGATTATATATAATGCATGTATGTTGCCTTGACCGGCACTCTTGGAATTACCGTCAAATGGGGTGAATAGAAACAGTGGGGTGAATAGAACAAAACTTTGATTTTTTTTTTAAAGAAACTGAAAGAGAAACCAACAAATAAATCGCATGTTTCTTTGTTTTCTGAAGTTTGTCATCCAACATTTAGTTAAGGAAATTTTGTTTAGTTATGTTGGCAACACTGTCAGTATATGCATTCGTCTTCTCAAGTTGAGATAACATTTGTCTGTGTTTTGGCGCTCAAAAAACTACTGTTATAAGTACTAAACTATTAGGCATAATTCAGCAAAAACATATGTAAATTGAAACAAAAGGTAATGTAGCATTTTATTTATGTGTAACTAGTTCACATTTTTAATACATTTATTGCAATGAATTTTTTTTTTACTGTAACCTCACAGTTTGGAATGTGTGTGGGGGAATAGAAACACGGTGTTTCTATTGACCCCACCACTTTTATTTACTATTGTTTTTTATTTTTATTCTAGATTTTAATGTTACTATGTCTCGCAAGTACAAGCCAAACCCTGGAAGTGGAAAGCACTATAAAAACCACTCAGCAGAGAAAATTAAGATGGCTGTTGAAGACCTGAAAGGAGGACTCAGTGTGAGAAAAGCAGCGGAAAAACATGATATTCATTACAGCGTGCTATATAGACATTGAAAACGAGAAGACCATGAAAAACCATGGTGGACAGACTGCCTTAACTTCACTAGAGGAAAAACTTCTTGTAGCTCGACAACAAATATGTGGAGAGTGGGGTTACCCCATTGATTCATTTACATTGAGGATCATAGTTAAGGAATTTTTAGATCATCAGGGAAAGACTGTTAGACAATTTAAGGACAATATGCCCGGTCCAGATTTTGTTTACGCCTTTATGCAACGCCATAAAAATGCTCTATCAATGAGAATGTGCCAAAACATGAAAAGAAACAGAGCTGCAATAACTCCAGAAGTTATTATCGCATATTTCGATAGACTTGAAGAGGAGCTCAAAGACGTCAAGCCATCAAACATAATAAACTATGACGAGACAAATCTATGCGATGATACCGGGAGGCGTAAAGTTATCATACGAAGAGGTAGTAAGTACCCCGAGCGGGTTATGAACTCAACAAAAGCGTCCACTTCCATTATGTTTTCTGCTGCAGGAGAAAGGACTATATTGCCTCCTTACGTTGTATACAAGGCACAACACTTTTACCAAAGCTGGAGGGAAGGTGGCCCCAAAAACTCCCGATATAACAGAACCAAGTACGGTTGGTTTACTCATAATGTTTCGAGGATTGGGTAGAAACTGTAGCTCTCCCTTATTTAAGAAAGCTTGGTGGGAAAACGTTTCTAATAGGAAACAATTTGGCATCCCATCTATCACTGGAAACAATAAAAATGTTCTCAGAAAGCAACGTTAGTCTTATATTTTTACCGAGCAATTAGACTCACTTGACGCAGCCATTGGACGTTGCATTTTTCCATCCGATGAAAATTCTCTGGCGTGGAATTCTTGAAGAGTGAAAAAAAGGACCAGGCAGGACTAAGCCAACTATCCCAAAAGACAAGTTTCCTGTAAACAACTCTTTGAAGAAAAGGACTCATTAAAACGTAAGTTATTGTAAAAGATGGGAATTGAACTTAGACTATGTTCGGCTACGATTCAGGTTAGGGTTCAAATTATGGTTAAGATGCAGCCAACATTAGTGGATCAAATAGGTGTTAGTTTTGAACACACACACACATATGCAATTCAATTTTTTTTAATATTTTCTGGTAAAAGTTATGGGTAAAACAAGACCCAAGTTTTAGGCAAGTTACACAATTTTATATTTATAACTACTAGTGTAGCATAATTAATAGCATTGAAAGTGTTGCTATTCACCCCATTTGACGATAGCTCTTTTTGGAAAAGGAAGCTCTTATCGGAGAAGGATGTAGCGTTGGCTACATTATTATAGAAAATATAAGACTAAATTTATTTTTCGGACTAAACCACTTTTCTTGAAATGTAACTTTTCTAAAATCTTTTTTGAATTATTAACTTAATTTGCAAATATTTGAAACTTATTGCATCAGAATTGTGTTTGTTTTAACAATCCTTGTTTGATAAAATAAACCAAGAACACAGAGATTATGGTTAGATCATGTATATATCGATTGTTTCATTTTGCGGCATGATTTGTACATGGCCTTTGACTACGTCCAGCGGCGACGTCGAGCCATCGAGAGCCGCTCTCGAGAAGGACGCCGACAACCGATCGGTTGTCGACCTTAACCTTCAGCGAGGTCTGCCTCATGAAGAGTTTTGGAAAATTATCCGAGACTCATTGAGGCAACTCCCTGAGGAGTCGCATACAGTGTTCCATCCTAACCGGGTGGACACTGAGGATCAGATCACCTGGTTCTTCGAGACCGAGTTGGCGACCTCGCGCGTGGATCGGCTTAAGCTTACCCAGCGCTTAGAAGGTGGAGGACGTAATGTCCGGCACATCTATTGGTCTGCTCGTCTCGGTGATGCTGGAAAGATGGTCCTGAGTTTATTAGGGACCTCTACCAACCTCTCGGGCTCGGTGGGGCTTAGTGAACTTTGGCGGAGAAAAGTGATTTCTCTGACAAAGGTCGCCGTCGAGGCGTCAACCTCAACAGAAAACTCTTCTGCTGTGGCCTCCTGAGAGACGTAACTATTTTTGGAAACCAATTATTTCTGCTTTGATTTTAAAGTAATTTGCTAAAATTGTTGAGAAAACTATGGCTTATGCAAACCTAGAAATTTTGAATGTCATCATCAAGTAACGTAAGAAACGATTGTGTTTGGTCTTTGTATAATTGTAAAAAATAAAAAGGTTACGGAAAAACATTAGACACATTGAAACTTGGTAAATTTTAAGGTCCATTTTAAACAATGTAAGACCTAATTATTTGGATTTATTTATAAAGCAAGATTGAATATGAAATGAGAAAAGGCTTGACATGATTATTGTAAAAATAATTATTTCTATATTTTAATTTTGAGGAAATATAATCATTATTGAAGAGAGATAAATTTTGTATAGGTCTAGTTGTGATGTTTCAGATTTATCATCTTTGGGGAGTCATTTTAATGTAAACTTGTCAAGTAAAGAGAGATTTGTTCTGCATGAAAGATTAGATTAGGATTCTTTTAAAGTCTATAGTTTAAATGTTTCTGAGGGTAACGTGTCTAGGTTTATTTATCTGATCAATATTATTTCGAGTGAATCAGTAAATATTACTGAAAGCGGTCTATTTGACTTAGCTCTGAATACTATATATTTATCTTATGCCTTTTTGAGATTTTAACGATATAAATACTAAATTAATATGTTTAATCGTATTCGTTCTTTGTACATATATAATTTCTTCATATCATATTATTTAAATCTCATTTGACATTTATTTCTGGTATTTCTTTTATGTTAGTGTATTTTGTTTAACATTCACTGAGCACCCATAGGTTATATTTATTAATTTGTTTTATTAAGTCATGAAATACAATTAGGATGGCCGTCATTGGACTCTATTCCGCAACCGGATGAGTCTCGTGCATCTGAGGAACAATAGTTTGTCCTCAGACTTCCGTTGCTTGGATTGAATCGTCGCTTCTCCTATCTAATAGAAGGAGTGACGAATACATTTACAACTTTATTAAATGAAGGTTTGGGAAGGATGAGACATAAGAGAAATATAAACGTTTAACAAAAATATTTATTTAAATTTAAACAAGGCAATTGAATTACATAAGGTTTTAATATATCTTAGATTAAACAGTCCTTTGTTGATTAAGAGAAATTAAATAAGTTCCAAATAGGGAAGAATTGAAATGAACACCTAGGTAACTAGGAACCAACAGAAGTAAGGTTGCGTCTATTTCTGAGTCTAGTAACTCTTCTAATTAGAACTAACATTCTGCTACGAGGGAGCGTCTTCCTCAACACAGCGGAAATATAAATAGGAAGCAAATATTGATTTGAAGTTATGCTACAATACATAATAGCTATCCAGCCTAGCGATTACTAGACTTAGACCTGAAAGTTATATACAGGAATTATTGTTAATAATAGTTAACGATATCAAATTCAAGTAAATCCTAATTTTAAAGAGTTACTACGAGGGTAGCTAAATGAGCTAGCTAGCATGAGTTAACTCCATAGATATTTAGGAAACACAAAGATTAATCTCCTAGAAGAGGAACTATCATTTTACAAATAGAAAATGGCGAGCTACCAGGAATCTAGGCTGTTAAGATACTATGGCCGGACTAATCCTAATAAGTACTGCCTGGACATTCAATAGTATATTATACTCTCACCCAATCTTGGGCACACTATAGCTAGTGCCAACGAGAAATGTATTAACTAATACAAACGGCGCCTGAAGGGGACCAGAAACTAAGCACTATCCCCGCGGACCACTACTAAGAACTAATAGTGCTCCAACTCGTTGCAACCATAAAAAGGTACACTAACGGAAATATTAGGGACTGGTATCAGTCCCAGACCTTATTAGACCATTGAACAAAGCATTAGATAACCTGATTTCCACCTGATTTGTCATCCTAAGAGCTAATAATCCGTATCATGGCCTTACAGCTTACGGTGTGAAGACATTTCCTTAGTATATAGCACTATGTCTTAACTATATATATATAAAAAGAAAAGTCCTGACTTACTGACTGACGCATCAACGCCTAGCCCAAACCATTGGAACTAGAAAGCTGAAATTTTGAACAAAGGTTCCCTTTATGATGTAGACAAGGAATAAGGCCGGATTTTTCGAAATTCTCACGTGATAGGGATTAAAGAGGATTTATATTTTCGATTTAAAGTTGCCCTATTTCCGTAACTATAATTATTAGAGACTTCAAATTTGGCATGTAAGTAGGTAATTATAAACTTCTATAATAATAAAAGGAATTGTTTGTTTGTTTGTGTGTGATGTCCATCCAAATCTACGGCACGCAGAAATTTGAAATTTTTACAATGGGTGGACGGACAGTGTTCCGAATGCACCTCTAAGCTGGATTTTTAAATTTTGATTAACAAGTCAGAAACTTTTCTACCTCCTAATGTCTGTTTCTTTCGCTTCCTGCTTGAATTATTCATTTCTTTTTCCTCACTAACCACAATGTTAGACATTTTACACTGTTTTATGGTAATACTAAATAAAAGCGTGAAAATATAACCTCACTTCCATGTGGAGCAAAATAGACTGATAACAACAGCTGATGAATTATTGTCTCACACTGCTATCTATATTCAAGTTATACAAACCAAACTTTGCAAGAATAGCAACATAAGTATGGCGAAACATAAAATTCAATCTCCCTTAACCCTTTCCAGCCCAGTGTAGCCATATGGCAACGTTGTTTAGTAATTGTCATAAAGTCATTAAAAACGCCCAATGTAAACGTTTGGCTACATGGTTAGTTTCTTTTGTGATCACAGATAACAGCACTTGTCGGTAAAAAGCTTCAACTTTATTTTTAAACTAAAACTTATCAAGTTGGTAGTGCATTGCAACCGGACTGGTGGTGTATCTTTGTTGACATCACTCAAATATTTTATTATACGGTAAGTTTTTTATATATTTCATAATAAATTTATGGCATAGAGTTAAATACTTATAACTATATTATAACATATGATTATAAAATATGTGTAGCCATTTGTCAACAGTGGGCAAAACATGATTATGTCCAAATGTAACCTACATTTCGGAGGTAGGTAAACTAAAATGTACGTATAGCTGAAATAATTATTTTAATACAACTTGACTTGATGTTTTTTCCTCAGAAACGTTATTTATTCGTTGTTGTCGGTATTTAGGATTCAATAGCTGTACTTTTTGTAAAATTAACTTGGAAAATAAGTTTTTGAATTTAGGCTAGCCTCCAGCTAAGTAGAATAAATTCTAAGGGCAATAAATACATTTGTAACTCATGTAGCCATTGAACCTAAATATGACGACATGCATCTTTTATACACATAAAAAATAACTAATTTTTAAAATTATATCTCTCATAAAGATAACTATTATGCATATAAATTATTATTTTTTAGATGTCTGGAGAACCTAACACAGCATTGAACATTGCTAATAATGAGGATCATATACATCTTCTTCTGTTGGAAGGCGATGTTTCAGACATCGAGATTGATCTTGAAGAAGATGAAGGGGAGGAAAATTTTTTTCTAACAAAAGTAATGATGAATCTGAGCAGCCTGCAAATATTCAAGCTTTTGGATTGAATATAGAATTAGATACAGCATACGATGAGGATTTGGATGATGTTCCGTTATCTGAACGTCTAGGCTATGCAACTCCGGCGACCTTCAGTACTTGTTCCTGAATATGATTTATAGTTTGACTATAAACTTCCACGGTGGCGATTACAAGATATTAGTCCAGTTCCTTCAGACTGTAATGTCAATTTTACTGAGCCCCCTCATGATATAAACACACCTGTTGAGTATTTTAGAATGTTCATAGATAGTGAAATTATCTCTAACATGGTACAGCAAACAAATTTATATTCAACCCAAATTACGGGAACATCAATAAATACAAATGTCAATGAAATAGATATATTTTTAGGCATTCATATCATGAGTGGCATTGTAAGAGTACCTAGCTACAGAATGTATTGGCATAATAGCACCAGATATTCTCTTATTGCAGATGCTATGTCGCGAAACAGTTTTGATAAACTAAGGACATATTTTCACCTGAATGACAATGACAAAATGGTGCCTCGTGAAGACCCCAATAATGAAAAATTATTCAAAGTACGACCATTTATCGATGTTTTGCGGAAAAATTTAGCGACAATTGAACCTGATGAATACAACTCTGTGGATGAGCTAATAATACCATTCAAGGGAAGAAACAGCCTAAAACAATATAATGAAAATAAACCACAAAAAGTGGGGAATTAAAGTTTTTGCACGACTGGATCTACAGGCATTATTTATGATTTTGAAATTTATATTGGAAAAGGGACCAATGTCAAAACATTTTAGGAATTAGTGGAAATATTGTGCTTCGATTAGTTGCAGGACTGACAAAAACTGAAAATTACAAGATTTTCTTTGATAATTATTATTATTATTGTTTAAAGGCCCATCGACACATCGAGGTCATTAGGGCCTTGAAATATATGAAAAACATAATAAAATCCCCATAAGGGGAAAGAGATAAAACATTTACCATCTGAGACACTCCATAGGAGTGCTCAAATGGGCTCTTGGTATAAATTAAGTGATACACCTGCTAAAAAAAAACCAAGGGTGTATCACTCCAATAAAAATACAAAACAAACATATTAAAATATAACACGTTAAAATGACACAACATGTTAAAATTATAATACGTTAAAAAGACAAAACAATATGTAAATTGTAATAACACTGTTAAAAAGATCCCAATATGAGATAATATCCAAAAGAGCCACTTTATAAAAGTGACTCAAATGGCATTAAAAAAATCCGCCTGGCGTATAAAACGGAGTAAACAAATAACTCCATCCGCGCTATCGCGTAATAAAAAACGTGTCACCTTTAAAATCATGAGCCAGACGGATAGGGCTAGTTTGCGACACTCCACCAGAATGTGATGCACACTAAGGGGAGTGTCACAAAACTCACACACTGGAGGTGGATCCCCTCTCAGTAAAAAAACGATGGGTCAATGAAGTACGCCCGACGCGGAGTCTCGACACGATGACCACCTCTCTTCTAGACTCTCGTATAGAAGAGGGCCATCGCGACACACCGTCCCTGATGGACCACAGCTTGTTCTGAGCAGGGGTCGAGACCCACTGCTCGTGCCAGGTGCGTAAGACTCCACGCCGAACATAACCCTTTAGATCTAAAATACATGAAACCCAGACTCGACTCCAGAGGCAGGCGTGCCGCCTCCTTGGCCGCCTGGTCCGCCAGTTCATTTCCTGAAAAACCGGCATGACCAGGAATCCAGCAAAAGGCGAGCCGGGTGCTTAATGAATCAATTTTTAAAATCTTTTCGTGAATCATCTGCACGAGAGGATTCCAGGAGTAGAGAGTGGACAATGCCAACATAGCACTCATGGAATCTGTGCAGATGAGAACGGACCGGTGACACGATATACAAAACATAACGATTTAAAAAATGGCATATAGTTCAGCCGTAAAAACACTGGATTCACCAGGTAAAGAAAATTTAAAATTGGATCCTTCCACAACAAAAGCATATCCCACGGAGGCCCCGCATTTCGAGCCATCCGTGTAAATGCGTTTAAACCCTCGAAAGCGGGTTGCGAGGCGCTCATTAAAGGTCCTCTCGTATAAAAAGTGTAGGTGGTCACTTTAGGGAACTTGGCAAAGTCAAAATGGCATTGGGGTAGGCGTATCTTCCAGGGAGAAACTCGACCTGAGAATGTGGGGATAGCCTTTGGCAAGATTATCCCACACATGTCGAAAACCGATAGCATCCTGATCCCAACCGGCCTTGTACTACGCCATTTAGTTTCATACAAGACACGGTTAGGGGGATGAAACACAGGACGATAGGCAACATGATGCGCCATGCAATGAAATTTCGACACGTAAAGATGCCAGAAGATAGACCGCCGGTAAGAGAGAGGGGCTCACCGGCGTCGGCACAGATGCTGACGACTGGACTGGTACGAAAGGCACCAGTAGCCAGTCGAATGCCAGCATGGTGGACACTATCTAGCATCTTTAACGCCGAGGGTCTAGCTGAGCCATACACAAAACTGCCGTAATCTAGTTTAGATCTGACCAAGGCCCTATACAGGCTCATCAAGGTTTCCCTATCAGCACCCCAGGACCGACCGCTAACGACTTTTGAGCAAATTCAATGCTTTGATACACCTCGCTTTCAGGTCTTTGATGTGGGGGATCCAAGTTAATTTAAAATCAAATAAAATTCCCAGAAACCTTACGCTTTCTGAGACTGGTAAAACAAAGTGGTTCATTAAAATACTGGGGGCTGGCTGTATTCCGCGTGTTCTATGAAAGTGGACAACCGTCGTCTTGGCTGCAGAGAAGCGAAAGCCATTACGCGATGCCCACGATCAGAGATTGTTGACAGAGAGCTGTATCTGCCGTTCAGCCCTGTGGAGACTTGACGAACTGCAATAAATTGCGAAGTCATCCACAAAGAGGCATGACCGTACAGGCATGCGCACATTGTCAACAATGATATTTATTGCGATAGCAAACAACGTACAGCTCAGAATACTACCCGAGGCACCCCATTTTCTTGAATAAAATCATCGGATAAAGTGTTATTCAACCTTACCCGGAAGTGTCTATCCGACATAAAATTTAATATAAAAGAAGGAAGGTTTCCTCGAAACCCCCAATTAAAAAGTATTTTCAAAATGCCGTACCACCAGGTGGTATCGTACGCTTTCTCCAGATCGAAGAAGACAGCCAGAAGATGCTGCTTATGGAGAAAAGCGTCACGAATAGCCGTCTCTAGACAGACAAGGTGATCCACCGTGGATCGGTTACAGCGAAAACCGCATTGAATATTAGATAGCAGATTGCGGGATTCTAAATACCATATAAGTCACTTATTAATTATTTTTTCCAATATTTTACATACACAACTAGTTAAAGCTATCGGTCTATAGCTAGTTGGCTCTAATTTATCTTTGCCACTTTTATATAAAGGTATGACGTTTGCTTGCCTCCATAGTGAGGGGAACTGCTGAGATTCCCAAACACTATTATAGAGGTCTAAAAGAAGTGCCTGTCCGGCAAGGGGCAGCTGACGCAACATCTCATAGTGAATGTCGTCTGGACCAGAGGCTGTGCTGCCGGCCTGGGACAGGGCATAGGTCAGTTCATCTTTGTAAAGGGGAGTTATAAATCCTCCCCCGACTTCGACCAAAATCAATAGCATGGCGTTCGATGTTCCGCTTATAAATGCGAACTCGTTAGTGTAGCTCGCAGTGCTAGAAATAGCGGCGAACATCGAGCCCAATACATTTACGACCTCCAAAGGGGAGAAAACACGTGAACCGTTAGACATGAGGGCAGGTATATTGTTATTGGAATTGTTGCTATTACGTAATTTATGGATATTATCCCAAACCTTATTTTTGGGGGTGGATATTGTAAGGGTTGAAATAAATTTTCTCCAAGACTCTCTTCTGCTTTCACGAAGTATACGGCGAGCTCGAGCACGTAGAATCCGGAATGACTCCAGGTTATCCAAAGTAGGACGTCGGTGAAAAAGACGAAGGGCCCTTCGACGGTCAGAAATAGCGCACCGACACTCTTCGCTCCACCAGGGAACGGGACGGTGGCGCGGATTTGGCGAGGATTTAGGGATGGAGGCCCTCGTCGCCACTATGACCGTCGAAGTAAAATACTCAGTCTTAACATCGACGTCAGAAGGGGATTCGTGGAAAACGGCGAGCTCGCGGAATTTAATCCCAGTCGGCACGTTTAATCACCCATTGGGGAACTCGTGCTGTACTTGGGCAATCTTGGAGTGGGGAAAGCAGTATAGGGAAGTGATCGCTTCCACATAGGTCCGTATGGACATCCCAAAGGAAGAGGGCAGCGATACCTGGGCTACATAAAGTTAGGTCGATGGCAGAGGATACACCATTAAAAGTGGAGAAGTGTGTCTGGGTCCCGGTGTTCATTAGCACCAGGTTTCCCGAGACAAGAATATCCTCTAGCATCCTCCCACGGGCATCTGTAAAATTAGATCCCCACACCAGGTTATGCGCATTAAAGTCCCCCAAGATGATATAGGGGGCGGAAGTTCTTCGAAATACGTTCACCTGGCGGGAGGTATATGCAGCATACTGTCATCTCCAAAGCAAGGGAGACTCGGACAGCGATAACTTGGAGATCGGAAACGATGTTAATATTTTTGTTGATATATATTGCTTCGTGCGAAATTAGCCACACCTCCGCTAGCTCGATCAAAGAGTGGCTTGTCGGTACGATACACATCGTACCTACGAATCATCGGGTTGTCAGTTGGGCGGAAGTGGGTCTCCTGCAAACACAAGATGGAAGGATGCAGGGAAGAAATTTGTCGTTTAATTTTCCTCTACACGAGCATAGAAACCCCTACAATTCCATTGTAGTAGCGACATAAGTTATTAGTATAAAATTTAGTTATCCTCGCAATCCATGACACTATCTCTTAAAATTAAAAATTGGTTGAGGGCCTTTTAGGTCCTCTTGCCTTTCCAGTCTCTCCTGGACCACCAGCTTTAGGAGAGGCTTCGGTTTACTTTGGAGACACTGGGTAGTCGGATCCTTGCGCGAAGGCTTTTTTAAGGCGTGGACGCTTTTTTAATATTATTCTTTTCGGCGGTCTCTCGCTGGTCCTTCTTCAAGGCACCAGTGAGACTCGCCTTTACGGCCTCACCTGCTTCGCCACTCATCCCGGCCTCTGGAGACACAGAGGGGAGAGTGAGTAACTCAATAGTGGCCGCATGCAATTTATTTCCCGAGGAGGGCTCGGGGAGTTCCCCGTGGAGGGCTCGGGGGGAGTTCCCCGAGGGGGTCCTCCTCGGGGTACAGGTGGTGGAGGCGACTGTTGTGAGGGTGTCACCACTTGTTTTATATTTTGTGTCACCATAGTTGATGCTGGTTTTTTTTGTTGAGTCTCGAATAGAGACGAGTGGCACAGGTCGTGTAGGAGTTTTTGCGATACTAACTGCGCAGTGGCAGTTGGGGGAATTTATATTTTGGCTAACAATTTGGCTGTAGGAACTTTGAAATACCGGAGCTTGTAGTGCAGTATACTCTTTGCGTGCCTGGGCATAAGGGATATTCTTTTCTGTTTGGGATCTCCAGGATTTTTTTTCTCTACTTTCCAATTCGGACAGGACCGAGACCAGGCAGAATGAGGACCCTTGAAATTAATGCAGAATTTAGGAGACACGCATGGTTTGTTCGTGAGCCTCCTGTCCACAATCTGCACAGGATGGCTTACACGGCATCGCAGCTTCGTATGCCCGAATTCCTGCACTAAAAAACAGCGCCGAGGGTTGGAGACATACGCCCGGACCCTAAGCACGTGGAAACCAGCTCGGACCTCCTTTGGTAAGGAAGGAGTGGCAAATGTTATGATATAACTGTCAGAAATTCTTCACTAAAATCGTTCCTTTTGATGGTAATCCTATATCTTCGGTGACATTTTGAGGGGAAAGCTCCTCACAAAATGTCCTCAATGCTTACGCAGTCGAGGTCATAGCAAGTGACCACTCCCTTGCAAACATTAAGGAACCTTTTGCGGTTCCCCTTCACCTTTAAATGATTCGAGGGGCTCAAGGGAATGGTATTTATTGCCATTATTTTTGCTGTCTGTAGGTCATTTCAGTCTGGATCATTATTGTGCCATCGCGAAGTTTTCAAATTAAAACCCCCGACTCGGTACTCCACTTGACACTCTTTCGAGGACAAATGGGCTGACACGCTTGAGGCTCTCTTTTTTCGTCTGTTCGAGACTTTACCAGGAAGGGGGCTGGGGCCTCACCACTTCCTGGATTTTTTCAATTAAAGGGCAGGACGGCCTTACCCGTTTCCGCCTCTTATCTATATTACGACCATGCGAGGCCCGGGAAGTGAGTTGCCAGCAGTGTTTGGCAGAAACGGTGCCAGGGGTGACAACGTTGTCGGCCATGCCATTATTGGGGAACCTACACAATACTCGGATCGTAGACCCATGGGACCCAAGTTGGTACACCACATATGGCCCTGTTAAACTGTCCCGACGAGAGGCCCTATGCGACGCTAGACATGACAACCTTCGCGTAGAGCATCGCCGGAGAGAGGTCATCGCAGCAAGTGGGTGTAGGAAAGTCCCAATTTTACGTCCGGGCCCTCATGAACTCAACCGATCTTTTCCCAAAGTAGGGTACCCGTTATTGTCATCCCTAAGGCCCTTCTACTAAGGTATTGCAACCGGCGCACTTTCATTCAGGAGCTCAAGGCAGTGGTAACCAATAATAAACAGAGAAGAGCCGGGTTAGTTGCCAAGGTCAACGGAAAGGCCAAAGTTCTCTGTGCAGGATGAACGGTGGGGGAAAGGAAGAAAAAAAGGTAAGGGTAGATAAAGCGAATGGGAAGAGTGAAAAAAAGGGGGAAAAGTGAAGGAAGAAGAAAATATGTGAAAGGAAAGATATAGGATATGTTTGTCCCATACAGGTACGTCCCTGCACAGAAGTCTCCCTTTTTGTCGCTTCTTACGACAAGCAGGGGTTACTGCGGGACAAATTCTAAACCCCGCCCCGCAGGAGGGTGGGGGAAAGTAGACCCCCACACCGGGTTTATGCGCGTTAAAATCCCCAAGATATAGGGGGCGGGAAGTTGTATAAAGAGGGCCTCTAGAGTCCTCTTGGAACACGCTCACCCGTGGGAGGTAAATGCAGCATATGGTTACTTCCAAAGGGAGGGAGACTCTGACCGCAATTACTTGGAGATCAGAAACAATATTTAAAATTTTTATGATATATAGTGCTTCATACGAATATAGCCACACCTCCGCTAGCCCGATCAAAGAAAGGCTTGTCGTTACGATACACATCGTACCACGAAGCATCGGGTTGTCATTTGGGCGGAAGTGGGTCTCCTGCAAAAAAAACAAGATGGAAGGATGCAGGGAAGAAATTTGTTGTTTAATTTCCTCTATAAGAGCATAGAAACCCCTACAATTCCATTGTAGTAGCGTCATACTTAATTAATATAAAATTTAATTATCCTCGCAATCCATGTCACTATCCTTTAATAATAAAAATTGGTTTAGGGGCCTTTTTTTGGTCCTCTTTCCCTTTTCCCCGTCTCTCCTGGACCTCCCGCTTCAGGAGAGGCTTCGTTTTATTTTGGAGAGACTGGATAGTCGGATCCTTCCGCGAAGGCTTTTTTAAGGCCTTCGACGCTTTTTTAACATTCATTTCGGCGGTCACTCGCTGGTCCTTCTTCAAGGCACCAGTGGGACTCGCCTTAGCGGCCTCACTTGTTCCGCAACTCGTCCCCCCCCCGGAAGCACAGAGGTGGGTGTGAGAGGCTCAACAACGGTCCCCCCTTGTTTTAGTACCCCGAGGTGGGCTCGAGGGGATTTCCCGAGGTGGGCTCGGGGGTTTCCCCAGGTGGGCTCGGGGAGTTCCTCGAGGAGGTCTCCACGGTGGTATAGGTGGGGGAGACGATCGTTGTGGCGGTTTGGCCTCCTTTAAAAATTTAGGTGCACAGAAGTTGGGGGCGGCATCAACATAAGTGTCTCGAGAAGAGACCAATGGCACTGGTCGCGTTGCCTCCTTAGCAAGATTAACTGCGCAATGGCAGTTGGGGAAAATTTTTTATTTTTACTGACAATCCCGGCTATATGATGTTTGAAATACCGGAGCTTGACTTGATACGTATTCCTTGCGTGCCTGGGCATATGAGATCTTCCTTCTCAGATGTATCTCCAAGACTTTCTTCTCTACCTTCCATTTTTGGGCAGTCCCGAACGAGGGGAATGCGGACCCTTGCAGTTGACGCAGTATTTGAGACTCGCTGGTGTTTCATAGCCCCCTGTCCACAACCGCACATTTTTTGGTTTCCACGGCTCGCAGCTTCGTATCCCCAAAATTCCTGGCACTGAAAACATCGCCGAGGTTGGGACATACGCGGACCCTGAGCACGGGAAGCCCTCGACCCCCTTTTGGGAAAGGGGTGGGAGTCGAAAAATGTGAGGATAACGTATCCGTTTCTTTTCTTGTCCTTCTTTTTGTACAATACGGTACCTTAGGTGACAGGGGGGGGGTTTAGCCCCCACAGATTCCTCAACCCTACGCAGTGAGGTCGAAACAAGTGACCACCTCTTGAAACATTGGGGAAACCCCCCTTTTTTCCCCTTTTCCCGGGTATTGAAGCTATTCCCGACGGTATTTTCATAATAGCCATGATTTTGGAGGACTGGACTCAGTTACAGTCTGTTTTAAAAAATAGTGCCATCACGAAATTTTTCCTTATAGAGACGTTAATTTTTGCTGCCCATTTACGCTCTTTCGGGGGAAAAAGGGGCGACCCCTTAAAGGGTTTTCCCTTGGCATCGTCTCGGACATCACCAGGAACGGGGCGGGGGCCTCACCTTTTTTCCGGGGGTTTCCACAGGACAGGGCTGGAGGGCCCTTGCCCTTTCCGCCTCTTATCAAATTAGGGCCCTGTGAGGGGCCGGGCATGGGGTGCTAGCAAAAATTTGGGCAGTACTGTGCCAGCGGTAAAATTTTTTGGGCCTGGTATTTGGGAAAACCTCCAATATGGGATCGTAAACCCGGGGTGATCCAAGTTGGTCCTACCACATATGGCCCTTTAATTTCCCCGACAGACCCCATACAAAACGCAGACATGAAAACCTTCGCATAGAGCATCGTCGAGAGAGGGTCATCGACAAGTGGTGTGGGAAAGTCCCAATTTTACGTCCGGGCCCTCATGAAGGGAACCGATCATACCCCAAAGGGGGTCCCCGGTTATTGTCACCCTGGGGTTTCTTCTACAAGGGTATTGCAACCGGGCGCACTTTAAATTCGGGAGCTAAAGGGCAGGGGTAACCAAAATAAACAGAGAAGACCGGGTTAGTTGAAAGTCGCAGGGGAAAGGGCCAAAGTTCTCTGTGCAGGAGAACGGGGGGGGAAAGGAAGAAAAAGGTAAGGGTAATAAAGCAAATGGGAAAGTGAAAAAAAGGGGGAAAGGAAGGAAGAAGAAAATTAGTGAAAGGAGAGATAAGGATAGGTTTTCCTGCACGAGGTACGTCCTCCAGAAGCCCCCCCTTTTTTTCGCCTCTTACGACAAGCAGGGGTTACTCGGCACCATTATATCCCCCTCCCGCAGGGGGATTCATAAAAAAAAAGACAAAACACTTGAAATGTCTGTGATTATTTCACCAATATGATGTTGATAGTGTGAAAAATTTGAAACAAAGCGATTGACATTCATCGGGTTAACCCAACCAAATTCCGTTCTGAAAATATATTCCCCTTCGAGATGCATAAACTGAGGAAAGCAGAAAAATGTGGGCCGGGATGACAATATTTTCCAACAACAAATCGGAAGCCCTCGACATATGCATGAAAAAGCTCCAGAGCCATGTCGTATGTTCGTCATTATGGCACCACAGATTTTTTTTATCACATTCACGTGCAATCCGCATGGAAGAAATCAAACTTGAGTTAGCCCTGGTCAATCACCCATTGATCGCCATGACATTACGGGAAGATTCTTTTAAAAAAAAGCTGAAATCTATCAGGGTTTCATTGTGAAACATAGCGTGTTTGGCAAATTATTCTGTGGAGTGGCAGAAACGTGGATTGCCTCATGCATATTTTTTGATTCAGTTTGGGTTTAGAATTAAACCAAATTTTAAATTGATGTAATGAGATCAGATGAAATCCCTATGTACAAGAATCCAGGCTCGCATGCGGTATTATTAAAAACATCATTCAGGTCCCTGTGGAAAACTTAAACGAAATTCACCGTGAGGTGGATGGTAAAAGTTCGAAGCTGTATCACGGGGCCTTTGTACAGAAAATATTACCGGTAATATGGTTAACCACTATATTATCGCCGATTTAAATGCAGACAAAGGAAGATCAAAAAATTTTCAAAGTAAATAAACAATACATTGAAATTGATAATCGTTAGATTTTTTACATATTTACCGATCCTATCAAAGACTTTCAAGACGCACACAATGTTGAAGTTTTGCCATTACATGAAATCTATCAAAAACATTTGTAAATATGTAACCAAAGAAAGTGACAGGGGTGTTTATTTGGGGTTGGTGCAGAGAATTCCCAAAGAGAAGTTACCCAAACCAAATGGGGGATTATGTTAGCAGTAATGAAACAATTTTGCGAATTTTTTTTCTTTTCCCCTTTATGAAAGACACCCAGTTTTTCAATTTGCCATACACTTAGAAAATGGTCAAAGAGTATATTTCACGTTACAAAACGCATTAAAACGATCTGTTCAACCACCATCTACAACCCTTTACCAGTTTTTTTGAAATGTTTAGAAAGATGTTTTGCTCGAACCTGCTAACTGGAAAAACCCAAATATTAACTTGGGAAACAATCCTCAAAACATTTCAACGACGGAAACAAGAAAACCAGTTCCAGGGTTTCCCAAATTAAATTAAACCTATTCAATAGGTTAATTTATTCATCCACCAAGCAACGATGAGTGTTTTTATTTTCGATTGCTATTAGTCAATGTTTTGAGGCCCAACATCATTCCAACATTTACAAACTGTTTGGGTGATTGTGTGGGTCTTCAGTGAAGCCTCCAAAGTTTTTCAACGCAGAGAATGAGCTCATTGGGATCAAACTCTCATTATGCTATAATTTCTTCACAAGCTCATCAAAAAAAAACATTTTTTTCTATAATTATACAACATTCTCCCACAAAACCAATTGATTTATGGATCAAATACAAAGATGATATGTGTGACTATATCTTGCATCAAAAGCGCATTAGAACAAGAAATCCAAACTTACAATCATGAAGAAATTAACTACAAGGCGGGAATATCAATTGGGACATTTGGGTTTTGATATGTCAAACAAAGTATTATCTCATTAGGCAAGGCCGGCCCGATGCACACATTTTTTAATCAAATTCAACGAGAAAAACTGTATGATCTCGATAATTTAAGAGAATTAGTTGAATAAATCTTCAGCTGTTGAACCAAAAACAAAATTATGTATTTGATATTTTTATGAAAGCTACATGATGGAATGGGGGGATTTACTTCTTGGACGCTCCCATGATACGGGAAAATTACTTTTTGATTTCATTGATTTTAGCAAAAATTCGCTCACCCAATAAAATTGCATTCGCACTTGCTTCATCAGGCTTGGAGCCACATTTTTGGGAAGGCGGTTGAACATCTCATTCATCTAAAATCGCCGTTAATATGCAAAGCATCGAAGTCCATCTGCAACATTTCGGAACCTGTAATGGCAAAGGTTTTTGCAGCAATTAAATTGATATGTGGGATGAATGCACGATGGAAATAAAAAGTCTTTAAAGGGCATTAGACCGAACCATGAAAGATCTCGGAGCAATCAAACCGTTTTGGTGGTGTGAGATTTTGTTAGCAGGAGATTTTCGTTAAAATTCCCAGTTATTAAACGGTAAAACGCCAGCGATGAACTTAATGCACGTTTAAAGTCCTCCGTTTTGTGGAAACATGTAAAGATACTAAATTTAAGCAAAAATATGCGTGTCAATTGCAAAATGATCGATTTGGAGAAAATTTTTAAAAAAACTCTTGACATAGGTAATGGCAACATCGCTTTAGACTTTTAACTGGCAACGTTACCTTTCCTAAAATTTTTGTCATTTACAGAATAAAAAAACCCGAACTCTTTAAAAAATTTTTTTCCCCAAACGTTGCTAAAAATTTACAGAGATCATTTTTGGTTGAGCGAACGAGCTATATTGGCTGCCAAAAACATGGATTAAATAATTAAATTTCAAAAATTAAAAATGAAATTGCCGTGAATTGAGGACATACAAAAAAGTTATTACCACTAACCAAGATTATGTCAACTATCCACCCTCTGAGCCACCGTGACCACATACTCCAAGATGGGGGTTAAAGGGTCACTCAAAGAGGCACTCTCACCAAAGGGGGGGAAAAAAGAACTTTCATTAAATACTTTATTTAAGATATTTAATTTAATCCAAATAGTCATGAGTCTTTATAAATTTTTATTGTTAATTAATATATATAATAAATAAAAAGTTAAATTTAAAGAAAGGATGATTAAACATGTAAATATTACATGAAACCTCTCAACATAATTTTACACATTATTTTGATGTATAAAAGAAAGACGGGAAAGGAAACACACATACCCGGCCGAATCAGGACGGGCGTTGTGAACCCTTCGTCGACTCGGCAGGTGACCTCGGGGTCGGGCTGGGGGGTCGTGACCCCCCCTTTTAGTCGTCTGAGACTGGGAGGGGTGGCCAGACAGCGGGGGATGCCGGCCGTATAGGCCAGTTCAAAAGGAAAGTGCGCGGGGCGCCCGGTGACGCTACGGGGTCCCCCCATGATGACGCCAACTAGGTGAAAGTGCCGTGCGGGGGGTCACTAACCCCACCCCCAGAAAATGGGGGATGGTACCTCCCTTTGGTCCTGCGGGGCAACGGGGGTGGGCAGGGGGCTGGGGCGCGGTAAAGGGGCCCCGGGGGACCTGGACCGGCTGCTGTCGGGGCTAAATCCATCTCCCCCACGTGGTAACACCCACGCGGGGGCCCCTCCCACTCTGGTTGCAGGTAAAAACCCGCAAAAAGGGGGTTTTTTCCCAATCATTTCACCGGGGTTGCGGGCAGGGGCAACGGGTGGGGGTTCATCAGAGAAGTTTTGGACTTAATTAATGAAAGCTGAAAGAAATCCTAATTAGGTTCCAAAGGGTTTGTTGTTGTTGTTGGCTCCACCCTTTGCCCCCGGGTCGCCATTGGAATACGGCACAATATCAGGCTCTTCCTGCTCTTTTTGTGATGTCCATCCTTCTCTATTCCACCCCGTTTTTTTCCAAATCTCCGTAGATAGAGATACAACCATCTCCGTTCTGTATACCCCCGGTTCCTTCGACTGATTTTTGGGGGCTCCGCCCCGCGTCCCAAAACACGTTCTCCGGGCCCCATGTCAGGCCTCCCCTTTCCCTGGACAGCCGAAAAATTTCCCCCGGGCGGGCCCGGTAAGATTTTTCACCCAGCCCCGGGCCCAGCTCCAACATGATCGTCAGGGGCATCGGGCGATTAGGGAACGCTCCTGGCCTCCCTACCCCCGGGAACCCAGGGGGCGTTGTGAATCCCGGTGTCGACGCGGCAGGTGACCTCAGAGTCGATTTGGGGGAGTCGGGGACCCCCCTTCTATTCGTGGGGTGACTGGGAGGGGAGGCCAGATAGCGGGGGGGATGCGGGCCAGATAGCTGAGTTAGGTAGTAAAATTGGCGTTTTGCGAGGGTAACCAGTTTTTTGTGTAACCAATGAAGTCCAACCGCCGAGTATGACCAACCACGGCCAAAGGGGGAGTTTGTTGGGGTGGAACCCTCTCCCTTCCCTTTACGTGATAAATAGTTTAATGAGCCCTATTGGGGTATGGACATAACAAGAAATCTCTTTATTTTACCAAAAACAATGAATTTTCGAGAACCCCAAAGGGTTGGTGCAAATTAATTTTTTTCGTGATTTTGTCCGTAATGTAATGACTATGAAATTTATGAAATATAATAAAAATCCCTTATGAAAGAAAAAAAAGGAAAGCTGGGGACTTTCGTTTGTATTTTTACGCCAGCTCCTTTTTACCTACGTTTGCTGATTTTATACAAGCTCCCCGTTTCACGGAGTCTAAGAAATACCACACTTTCTTCAGAGGTTCTCCCCTTTAACATTCTTTAGAATTCCCCAGCGTGTACCGCGTTCGTCTTATCGTTTAGTTCGGATTCTCCCGAGACGTCCGAGGTCATCAAGCATCGCGAGAGCCTTCCCCGAGGCCGGGCCCCTCGGAGCCAGCCTGTCCGACATCTTGTGCCTGACCTTACAGGGCGATGATGATCGTATAAAGCCCAGCCGTGCTAAGGACTGTGCGGTTTTTTACACGACCCCCTGCATTAAACCCCAAAAACCCAATCAAACAGGCTATCCCCAACAGACTGGGTTGGGAAGAAAATTGCCATCGTGTAAACGTGTTGAAATTTTGTACAGACATAGTACTAATTTTACTGTTGGGCAATAACCGCTGTTTGTGAACGGATTTTCGTGTTTTTTTGTGTCATTGGAGGGGTTTGTAAAAATTATTTTTATTGTGGTTTAAAGGCCCCCCGACACATCTAGGTCATTAGGGCATTGGAATATATTTAAAAAATAATAAAATCCCCCTAGGGGAGAATATAATCATTTTACCACCTGACACACTTTTTAGGAGTGCTCAATGGCCTCAAGTACAATTTAGTGAAAACCCGCCTTTAAAAAAAAACCACAGGAAAATCACTATAAGAAAAAAAAAAAACATAATTTTAAACCCTATATTTAGTTAAAAAGACAAAAATTTAACTGTTAAAATTTTATTTTTTTAAAGTTTGTTAAAAAGGATTTTTAAAACGACAAGGACCCAAACACATTTTAAAATATACTAAAATTTTTAAAAAGGGGCTCAATTTTGAGATAAAATTCCAGTTTTAGCCAAATTTATAAAAAATGGGCTTAATGGCACTAAAAAAGGGTTCGCCTGGGTTTTAAAAGGGTAAACAAAAAAATCCTTCAGCGCTGTCGCGTAATAAAAAACGAAGGTCCCTTTAAAATCAAGGGCAAAGGGGATAGGAGGGGCATATCTGCGACACTCCACCAAATGTGGTGCCCCAATAAAGGGGAAACATCGCAAATTCACACCCCTGGAGGTGGTTTCCCTCTGAGTAAAAACCGTGGTGTTAGAATGTATGCCCGCGCGGAGTATCGTCACGATGATCCCCTTTCCTCTTCAAAGACTTTCGTATAGAAGAGGGCCATCGCGACACCCCCCGGGTCCCTGATGGCCCGCAGCTTGTCTGAAGGGGGGTCGAGACCCACTGTCGTGCCAGTGTCGCTAAGCTCCACGCCGAACAAAAACCCCTTTAGATCTAAAACATAACACCCAGATCCCCCTCCGGGGAGGCAGGGGTCAAAGGACCCACTGCTGTGCCGGTGCGTAAGACTCCACCCCAAAACATAACCCTTTAGTCTAAAAACATAAAACCAGCTCGCCTCCGGGGGCAGGCGTGCTGCCTCCTTGGCTGCCTGTCCGCCAGTTAAATTCCGGGAAAGACCAGCTTTGACCAGGAATCCACCCAAAAGGGCGAGCCGGTTGCTTAATGAATCAATTTTTAAAATTTTGGGTTTCTTGTATCATCTGCACGAGGGGTTTCCAGGGTAGAGAGTGGACAATCCCAAACAGAGCACTCCTGGAACCCGTGCAGTTTTGGGACAGAACGGTGACTCCCTTTTCGGTATACAAAAACAAAAAGGATTTAAAAATGGCATTTAATTCCAGCCGTAAAAAGACTGGTTTCATTAGGTAATCCCAATTTAAAATTGGATCCTTCCACAACAAAAGTACATCCCCGGAGACTCCAGATTTGAGCACATCGGGTGTAGATACGCTTAATTCCTTTTGAAAGCAAAGTGGAGAGGAGCTTTTTAAAAGTCCTTCGTATAAAAGTTTGGGGGGTGGTCGCTTTAGGGAATTTTGGAAAGATCAAAATGGCATTACGGGGGCGTATCTTCCAGGGGAGGAAACTCGACCGGGTTTGAGGGGGGGTTTCCCTTTGGCAGGACTATCCCACACGTGTAAAAAACCCCCGATAACATCCGGACCCCAAACCCGGCCTTGTACTACGCCTTTGGTTTCATACAAGCCCACGGTTAGGGGGATGAAACACAGGGCGGTAAGCAACTTTATTTGGCACATGCAAGGTTTCGACACGTAAGATGCCAGGAGATATGACCGCCGGTAAGAAAGAGAAAAATCACCGGCGTCGGCACAGAGCTAAAGACGGGGACTTTTACGAAAATTTCCAGTAGCCAGTCGAATGAAAAGCATGGTGGACGCTATCGAGGAATCTTTAAAGCCGGGGGTCTAGCGGAAAACCCTTTTACAAAACTGTCGTATTCAAGTTTTGATCTCACCCAGGCTCTATAAGGGCGCATCAAAAGGGTTTTCCCATCAGACCCCCAAGAGCGACCACTCACAACTTTAAATAAATCAAAGCTTTAACACCACCCTCTTTCAGGTCTTTGTTGTGGGGGGTACAAGTTTTTTAAAATCGAATAAAAAGTCCCCTGGTACCTTTCGGTCTCGGAACAGGTAAACAACGTTGTTGATTAAATATTGGGGGCTGGCTGTATTCCGCGTTTAAAACCCATGGAAGTGGACGAAAGTCGTCTTGGCGCAATGCTATTTAATCGCAATAGCGAACATCCGTACAGCGCAAAGACCTGCCCTGGGCACCCATTTTCTTTAATAAAATCATTGGTAAGGGGTTGTTTAACCTTACCCGGAAGTGTCTATCTGGACATAAAATTAGCTTCATAAATAGGGGGGGATCCCCGGAACCCCCAATTAAAAAGGTTTTTTTAAGATGGCCGTAACGCCATGTAGTATCGTCGCCTTCTCCAAATAATGAAAACAGCCAAAAGATGCTGGTTTTTGGAGAAAAAGGGGGTCACGAACACATGTCTAAAGACGGACGAGTTTTTCAACCGTGGATCGGTTATGGCGAAAACCAATTGAATATTGGATAGGGAGATTGCGGGATTCTAAACACCATATAAGTCGTTTATTTTATCATTTTTTCTAATATTTTGGTACACAGCTAGTTAAGGCTATCGGTCTATAACTAGTTGGCTATAATTTAATCCTTGCACACTTTCATATATTGGGATAAAAGGTTGCTTTCCTCCCCAGTGTTGGGAATTGAGAGATTCCCAAAACACAATTGTAGAGGTCTAAGAGGAACGCCCCTCAGCAGGGGACAGTTGACGCAACATTTCTTAATGGATATCATCGGGCCAGAATTGGGATTGCCCGCCCCGGGACAGGCATAAAGTAAGGTTTTCTCTTTAAGTAAAGGGGGAGTTATAAATCCCCCCCCCGGACTTTGGCCAAAAACCTTAGTAAGGAATCGAAGCTGCGCTTATGCACCGCAAACTCGTTTAGAGTAGCTCGCAGTGTTTGAAATAGTGGCGAACATGATCCCAATACATTGGCGCCTCCATAGGGGAGGAGACATTAGTGACCTTTTTTTGACATAAGTGCGGGTTATATTATAAAGGTATTTTTGCTTTTTCGTATTTTTGGGTTTGTGATCCCAAACCTTGGTTGGGGAAAAGGGGTGGAAATAGTCTAAGGGTAGAAATTAAAATTTTCCCCAAAGACTCTTTTCTGCTTTCTCGTATAATGCGGCGAGCTTTAGTTTCGTAGAATCCGGAATGACTCCGGGATTCTCCGAATAGGACGTCGATTAAAGATACGTAGGGCTTTCGCGGTTTAGAAATAGCCAGCCGGCACTCCCTCTTTCCCCCCCCAGGGAAAAGGACGGTGGCGCGGGTTTGGCGAGGATTTGGGGAAAATGGTTTGCCCTCGCCGCCGCGAAGACTGTCGAAGTTAATTCCCAAAAGCCTTAACATGACGTCAGGAAAATGGGGTTCGTCAAATTACGGCCTGCTCGCGGAATTTTTTCCCAGTTAGCACGTTTAAGAACCCATTGGGGTAACCGTGCTGTACTGGAGGATCTTAAATTTGTGAAAGCCAATGGGAAAGTGATCGCTCCCACTTTAAGGTCCGAGTGACCTCCCAAAGGAGGAGCAGCAATCCGGGGGCCCCCCATAGAGAAAGGTCGATGGCGAGGATACATCATTAAAGGTGGAGAATGTTGTCTGGGTCCCGGTGTTCATTAACACCAGGTTTCCCGAGAAAAGAATATCCCTCTCCCAAATCCTCAGCGGGGTCTGTAAAAATTAGACCCCACACCAGGTTATGCGCGTTTAAGCCCCCCAATTGATAAACGGGGCGGGATGTCGTATAAAGAGGGTCTATAGAGTCCTCTTGGAAACAGTTCACTGGTGGGAGGTTGATAAAGCATACGGTTACCTCCAAAAAAGGGGGGAACTCCTGACGCAATCCCCTTGGAGATCGGGAAAAAATTATTAATATTTTTATAATATATGTGCTTCTTTGCAAATTAGCCACATCTCCGCTAGCCCGACCCCAAAGGAAAGGTTATGGGTTTCGAACACATCGAAACCCACGAAGGTCGGGTTGTTAGTTGGGGGGAAGTGGGTCTCCTGCAAACACAAGATGGATGATGAGGGGAAAGAAATTTGTTGTTTTAATTTTTTACACGAGCATAGAAAACCCTACAATTCTTGTAGTATTATTATTATTATTATTGTTTTAACGGCCCTCGCCCACATCGAGGTCTTTTTCAGGTCCTTGAAAGATTATTAATAACATAATAAAATCCCATAGGGGAAGAGATAAAACTTTCACCGCATTTGGGGACACTCCGTTAGGAGTGCTAAAAGGGGCCCTCTTGGTATAAATTTTAAAGGGTAAACTCCTGCAAAAAACCCACAAGTGTATCACTCCAATAAAAAGACAAAACAAACATGTAAAATATAACACGTTAAAATGACAATGTTAAATGAAATACGTTAAAAGACAAAACAACTGTTAAATTGTAATAAAACTGTTAAAAAGATCTCAATATGAGGTAATATCCAAAAGAGCCACTTTATAAATCGTGACTCAAAATAGCATTAAAAAGATCCCGCCTGGCGTATAAAACGGAATAAACAAATAACTCATCCGCGCTATCGCGTCAATAAGAGCCGTTAGGTCACCTTTAAAATACATGAGCCAGGCGGATAGGGGCATATTTCGACACTCCACCAAAATGTGATACACACTCAGAGGAGCATAATTTCATTGTAGTAGCGACATATGTTATTAGTATGAAATTTAGTTATCCTCGCAATCTATTTCAACTATCCTTTAAGAATACAAATTTGTTGAGGTCCTTTTTAGGCACTCTTGCCTTTCCCAGTCTTCCTGTACCTCCCGCTTCAGGACGTTGGCTTCGGTTTATTTTGGAGGGAGACTGGGTAGTCGGACTCTTGTTCGAAGGCTTTAAGGCCTTCGACGCTTTTTTTTATACCTATTATTTTTTGGCGGTCTCTCCTGGTCCTCTTAAAGGCACCAAGTGGGACTCGCCTAGCGGCCTCACCTGTTCCGCAACTCGTCCCCAACTCCGGAAGAAGCACAGAGGTGGGGTGTGAGAGAGGCTCAACAACGGCCGCACTTGTTTTGTACCCCTAGGCGGGCCCGGGGGGATTTCCGAGTCAGGGTCGGGGGGAATTACCCGAGGTGGGCTCGGGGGGGATTACCCGAGGTGGGCTCGGGTGGGGGTTCCCGAGGTGGGCTAAGGGGAGTTCCTCGAGGAGTCTCCTCAGTGGTATAGGTGGGGGGAGACGACCGTTGTGGCGGTTTGGCCTCATTTAAAAACTTTGGCGCCACAGAAGGAGTTGGCGCGGGAATCAACCTAAGTATCTCGAGAATATACCAATGGCTCTGGTCGCATTGGCTCCATTAGCAAAACTACTGCGCAATGGCAGTTGGCGCAGTTTATATTTTGACTGACAATCCGGCTATATGAAGTTTGAAATACCGGAGCTTGACTTGATAGTATTCCTTGCGTTCCGGGCATATGAGATCTTCTTTTCAGATTGTATCTCCTGTTTTATTCTCTACCTTCTATTTTGGACAGGCCCGAGACCAGGCGGAATGCGGACCCTTGCAGTTGACGCAGTAATTAGGAGACTCGCATGGTGTTTCGTGAGCCTCCCATCCACAATCCGCACAGGTTGGCTTACCACGTCATCGCAGCTTCGTATGCCCAAATTCTGGCACTGAAAACAGCGCCGAGGGTTAGGGACATACGGCCGGCCCCTGAGCACGTGGAAGCCTGCTCGGACCTCCTTCGGAAGGGTAGGAAGTCGCAAATGTGAGTATATACGTATCCGTCTTCTTTTCTGTGTCCATTCTTTTTTGTGACAATACAGTACACTTCGGTGACATGCTGGAGGGTTTAGCTCCTCACAAATCTCCTCAATGTTTACGCAGTCGAGGTCGAAAACAAGTGCCCAAACTCCTTGCAAAACATTGAGGAACCCGGCAGGTTCCACCTTCCCCGGTATTGAAGCCGTATACTCGACGGTATTTTCAGTAATAGCCATGATGTTGGAGGATGGACGTCAGTTACAGTCTGTATCAAAATATTGCCATCACGCAAATTCCTTATAGAGATGTTTGATTTTGCTGCACCATTTATCGCTCTTTCGAGGATAAATGGGCTGACGTGCTTAAGGGTTTTTCCCCATTGGCATTATCTCGAGACATCTCCAGGAAGCGGGGGCTACGGCCTCACCATTTCCATGGGTTTCCACAGTGACAGGGCTGGAGGGGACTTACCCGTTTCCGCCTCTTATCAATATTACGGCCTGTGAGGGGCCGGACTGTGAGGTCCCAGAGAAATTGGCAGTACGGTGAGAGCGGTGACAAAGTTATTGTCCTGCCGTATTTGGGACAACCTAAAACAGTACTCGGATCGTAGACCCAGGGTGACCCAAGTTGGTACTACCACATATGGCCTGTTAACTTCCCGACGAGAGGCTCTAGACGACGCTAGACATGACAACCTTCGCATAGAGCATCGCCGAGAGAGAGGTCGTCGCAGCAAGTGGGTGTAGGAAAGTGCCAATTTTACGTCCGGGCCTTCATGAACCAACCGATCTTTTCCAAAGTAGGGTACCCGGTTGTCATCCCTTTAAGGGCCCCTTCTACTAAGGTATTGCAAACGGCGCACTTTCATTGGGGAGCTCAAAGCAGGGGTATCCAATAATAAACAGAGAAGATCCGGGTTAGTAGCCAAGGTCGTCAACGGAAAGGGCCCAAATAGGCCCCCCGTGCAAGATGAACGGCAGGGGGGAAGGGAAGAAAAAGGTTAAGGTAGATATAGCGAAGGGGGAAGAGTGAAATAAAAAAAGGGGCAAGTGAAAGAATAAAGAAAAATGATGTGAAAGGAAAGATATAGGATAGGTTTTATCCTACCACGAGGTATGTCCTGCACAGATGCCTCCCTTTAGTCGCTTACGACAAGCAGGGGTTACTGCGGGACTATTCTAAACCCCGCCCCTTAGGGGGGGCCCTCACCACTTCCTGGACTTTTTCCATTAATGGGCTGGACGGCCTCACCCTTTTCCCCATAAGTTCCAACAGAAAGCGCCTTGTGTAAAACTTTGGCAATTACTTGGAACTACGTCATAGTGAGTAATGGTGTCGTCTGCAGGTGGTTTTCTTATTATTTGATATTTTTATTAATAATCTAAGTAAGTGAAATATTTTAATATGTTGCATTTTATAATTTAAATTCTAGGTTATTTGTCATTGTATATTTGTAATTGAAACATTTTTCCGGTTATTTATTCATCCAATACATATTTTAGTTGATGTTTAAAAATGGCATCACTATGCAACATGTGGCACTATATACCCAAAAATAACACCATTAAAATCAAATTCATAATTGAGTCTTTTTTTCTTTTTATTGACCAATTTATTGAAATTAATTTATATTTATTTATATTAGGCCCTTATAATAAATGTTGTGTATAGTAGTTATATTGAATTAAATTTTATTTTAAAATTAACCTAATTTCGCTACAAACAAATGACAAATTACGTTCTTTTTTATGTGTAGATAAGATGACAGAGAGGTTTAATAGTGACAAATACTAGAACAAATAATGATATTTGAAGAAATTCATTCTGATGCAGAGTCATAAACTGAACACGATGATGATGATAATGATATCACGTCTGATGATATTGATCTAGTTGACCTGATAACCGTTGACCATTCTGAAGTACGATTTAATGAACTAGAATATACCCCTTTAAACCCGGAAGCAACTTCTGTTCGTGTACTACTCCTGAACCAGACTATCATTCATACATCATTTATGCCCTCACAAACCTGCTCAATTATCACTTCCATCAACATCAGCTGTATTAAGTTCTGCTGAATCTCCAACTCATCCATCAATAGTGTCTGTAATACCTGCACCTCCTATTCGAATTACACCATCAGTGGGGCACAACTGTGCTTCCCTCACCTCCAGACTCATTTGAACAGCTAACTGGGCCAACTCTAAGAAATAACAAATATGATTAACCCACCACCCAAATCAATTATTCAAAGTATTGATTGATAGGTGACTGGTGGTCTAGGGGTAAGGTGTCGGACTTCTGTGCCAGGGGTCCGGGGTTCAATCCTCGGTCCGGCACAAATTTATCTTATTACCCAAACCTTCCTTCACTCTGACAAGATATCTTGTGAATGTGGGGAATGCCAGGCCTCCCCCGTGGTTCGGATTCCACGTTAAACTGTAGGTCCTCCATTTCATCACAATCCCCTACCATTACACATTAGCGTAAGTGCGTATTAACCCGAACGGGTAGTAAGACGCGGTGCTAATAATAATATTAAGAATAATATTGATTGATAAGTGCATTATATATTTTAAAGTATTTCAGACAAATTTATTTACTCAGCAATCAGGAAAACGGCATGTACCCACCACAAAATAAGGAACTAGAGACATTTCTTGGTATTTATATTCTCTGATGGGGAATAAAACTGTTATCAAGCTACAGAGATCACTGGTCGTCTGAAATTGATCTCCATGATCCATATATTTCTAAATTAATATCACTGAATCGTTTCAGCTGACTACTTTGTTATCTGCAGCTTAATGACAACAATCTTCTACCAGAAAAAGACAGTCCTAATTATTACATATTATATGAGATAAGAACTTTTAAAAATTTGATTAAAAAAAATTGTTGGCTCTTTCAAACCAAATCCAGACGTTGCCATCAATGATTACATTCAAAGGTAATTTTTACAAAAAAAGAAACAAAATCAAATGCTGTTACAAAGTATGGGTGATGGCTGACAAGTAGGTTATGTATGTCCTTAAATTTGAGATATATACTGTTCAAAGAAATTAGGGAGAAAACATTGTAAAAAGATTAACGAAAGAACTCAAAAGGATACCACTATAGAGTATATTTTAATAACTATTTCACATTATATAATGGAGGAACTAACAAATTTCTATATAAATGCTGTGTGAAACTATAAATAAAAATAGAATTAATCTTCCAATTTTTAAAGATGATAAAAATATGTCACGTGGTGATTACGAGTGGTTCTCAGTGGAACCGTAATTGCTATCAAGTGGAAGGACAACAACTCTGGTCATTTGTTGTCAAATTTCCATGACCCCAAAAGAAGTGGAACAAGTTTCAAGACGAGGCCGTGATAACTCTAAAACAAGTTTCCCTTGCCCGCAGCAGTTGTTGATTATAACAAAAACATGAATTTTGTTGATAAATTTGATCAAATTAAATCGACATACGAATTGATCGTAAGAGCCGCAAATGGTTGTCACAATTTTTAATTACTTCATTGATGCTGTTGTTAATTCTTTTGTACTGCACAAATGCTTGCCAGTCGATCGTTTATCAATGAAAAATTTCAGACGTCAGATTAGTCTTGGGCTTGGGGCTGACACACATGTTCAAGTACAACCCCTCCTTCAAAATCATTCACTGCAAGACAAATTGTTTAAACGATTTAAGCCAAAATTCCTATTCAAATCAAACAATCTGGATCTAGCCAGCCACCAGACAAAGAGGTCGACGCAGAGGAGATGTGCTTTGTGCAGCACAAAGAAGAAGCCACAGCAGACATTTTGGGTTTGTACTATCTGCTATGTCCCACTCTGCTTGGGGAAGTCGAAAATGTGTTTTCAAAATATTCATAATATTTCATAGCTTATATCTTGTAATTTTTTTGTATCTTAGTATTGTACATTTTGTAGTTTCTTGTTTATCAGAATTGTTGTCCTTCAGACTTAGTACAATCGAGGCGATATTATGTTTATTTCGATTTCTTGTTTCAGTCAAAGTGACTAGAGTTTGGTTTTGTGTTCTTCCGACTCTTTTGGTGTAGTCACAGTAACTCTAATGTTGCTTAAGTCCGTCTGACTTTTTATATTGGTCCAAGAGACCATGTTTTTCCTACATCATATGATATAGCTTCGGGTATAAGAACCTTGAGCTCCAGATGTAATAAAGAAGTCTTAGTCCAAATGGTTGCTATTCTCCACGAGCTCTATATTTTCCCGTTTTAATCCTTAAGACTACAACTTGTGGTTACACCAAGTTGTCTATCTTTTTTTTTTAAGACCCAGTTGGGTTACTGTGTTCAATGTATTGAACCATTCTTGTTGCCACGCTTCGCATGTGGTATTAGCTTGGGCGCGGAACTACGCTTGTTTCCATATGGGTTCCGCGCAGATAATACTTTTTTTTCTTCTTTGCCCCTTTTTGGCACCTATTGACTGAGTATTAGTCTTGTATGATTTAATTTAGTGTTGTAACCAGGGAGTGGGTCAGTAAATACATGTAATATTGAATGCCCTGGTGGTACCAATAGGGAAAGGACTGGCCATAGTACTATTGTGTGTAGACACTTGTATGTTAGCCATCTACCAATGTAATCACAAACCTTTCTATTGCAATTCATTATACAATGTATCTTAAGGATTTTTCTTAAGTCCCAATCAAGCAAGCTAGCTTAAATAACAAATGTGTGAATAATACTATATGTATATCATTTCCAACTAACTTTTGTTTGTATAACTTCACTGTTTTCCTTTTAGAAACACCTGACCGTAGTTTGGCATCAGACCAGCTGTTTTGTTACTTAACATTGCTCTTCAAGCCTACTGCATTTGATCTTGCCGTTGTCGCAACAAGACAGTATTAATTTATAACTTCTATCTTATGTTTTTGTATATCTATTGTAATCAAGCATATCTTTTATTTTTATATTATAATAAATCTTATTATTCTAACTATTTTATCTCTCTGGTTAAAATAATTCCCTTATAGCCCCATTATCAATTCACTTAATATGGTACCAAAAAGACAAATTGGTGCAATTCATAAAAAAAGGTTTAATGACAATAAAATGTATGCAATAAGCAGGGACTAATCCCTTATTATTTTTATAAGTTAAAATTGTTTGTATTTACTGCCATAAGTATTTCAATAGTAATAGTTATCTATTTATTCTATGTAGCTAAATAAATAGCATTTCAATGAAAAAAAGGGGGTTTTGGTCAAGCAAAGTTTGGTTAACTTGGTTAACCGGAGTTCTACTATTGTCTATTGTCAACAACATGTAAAAATTGTTTATTCTACAAGATCAAAACTGACCTAAATTTATTTTGTCTTGTCACCTCTTCAGGCTACCTTAATATTTACACTATTGAAGTGGGAATTAGGAAAATAGCGTTTTAAAGGAAACGTTCCCACATTTGCTAGAAAGTCAGTAAAACAGTTATGAAAAACCACCTTAAAACATGTTAGGATTTGAACACGAGCTTGTCGTCACCGAAAATCCAGTCTAATGTAGAGTGAGATAGATTACTATGGGTCTTTGACATTATGGGACCTCCTGGAGTGGATTCTGAACCACAATTAGTGTAATAAGCAAACTAATGAGACACTACCTGTACTATTATTTAAAGCCAAGTACATCTCATTGCCAGCTTTTTTATTTTACATTTCATCGTAGGATGAACAGCCGAAAGCAACAGACTCGCATGTTGGTTTGGTTTTGAATCCTCTATATACTTTGGTTCCCATTACAAGTTGGTTTGGTTTCGAATCCTCTATATACTTTGGTTACCATTACAAGTTGGTTTGGTTTCGAATCCTCTAATTACACTTGTTTACCATTACAAGTTGATTTGGGTTTGAATCCTAATTGTATGCACATGACGTGGTTTACCACATACATATTTTGTAATTTGCAATCAGTGAATGAATTGACAATATATAATTTTTCTGGCGTGTGTTTGTGTTACAGTTTTGAAGCGTTGCAGCGAAATCCCGCCTCTCATCATCTGCAAATAGTTTGTTAGAGGCGGAGCGTGTGTTTAGGTCCAAAAGGTATTAGGAGGAGCTGAAACAAATGCGGGAAGCTCACAAAAAGAACACGGAAAAAGAAGATTTGCTGCGTGCAGCCTGCGCTAAACGTGAAGAAACATTTCTGGAGCACCAAGAACAACTCCAGTCGATCCGTTTGGAGCTGGAGCAAGTGATTCTGGAACGTGAGAGGTATATTCATTAAACGGGAGCGGTATACTACAGAACAATCCAAATTGGCTATGAGGGCTGCTCAACTAGGTGTGCAGAGGAAAGAGCTGGACATAAAGAAATCTCAGGGTAATAAATAAGTGGGAACGAATTAAATTATTTTGTTGTTTTATTATTATTCTGAGAATTCGATGTGTTTTTATATTTATGTACAAGGCTTTTGATTTTAAGTGTATGGGGTAAAGTTCAATAAAGTAACATGGTAAAAATTCCTTGCCTTTTGTCATGTGTCTGTAGAAAATAATACTTTGTTGACCTAAAAATAATTTGTTAAAATGTTTAGAAAACAATTGTATTACTTTTTATTCAAACTAGCTATTAATTTGCTTTATAGATAATAATAATAATAATCCTTATTCCTATATGGATCGATACTTATAAACAGTTGCTTAGAAAAACAGAATTCCAAGTCTCTATTGAGGGTTCGCTTTCTGAAAGGGTTCATGTAAAATTGGAGTCCCACAAGGATCGGTTCTGGCACCTTATCTATTCAATATATACGTTGCAGACATCCCGACATATCTCAAATGACAGTAAGAATGTTCACAGATGACACACTAATTTATACCAGAGACAGAAACATTTACTACGCGTCATTATCACTACAAAGATTCCTCAAAACACTCGAAACCTGGCTCGCAAAATGGAGAGTAAAAGTTAATACCACTAAGTCACGGCTCTGGTGGTAACCAGGAGAATATTATTATTATTATTATTATTATTGTGGTTTAGAGGCCCATCGACACATCGAGGTCATTAGGGCCTTGAAATATATTTAAAACATAATAAAATCCCGATAGGGGAGAGATATAATCATTCACCACCTGAGACACTCCATAGGAGTGCTCAAATGGGATCAAAGTACAATTGAGTGAAACACCTGCTAAAAAAAACCACAGGTGTATCACTCTTTAAAAAAAAAACAAACAAACATATTAAAACAATATATTAGTTAAAAAGACAAAACTAACATGTTAAAATAGTTATTTTATTAAAGTTTGTTAAAATGGATAAACGACAAGACAAACACATTAAATGTATACTACAATGTTAAAAAGGTCTCAATATGAGATAAAATCCAGAAGAGCCACTTTATAAAGTGACTCAAATGGCACTAAAAAGATTCGCCTGGCGTTAAAATGGGTAAACAAATAACTCCTTCAGCGCTGTCGCGTAATAAAAAAACGAAGGTCACCTTTAAAATCAAGGGCCAGGCGAATAGGGGCATATCTGCGACACTCAACTAAAATGTGGTGCACACTAAGGGGAGCATCGCAAAATTCACACACTGGAGGTGGATCCCTCTGAGTAAAAATCTGTGGGTTAGAAATGTATGCCCGACGCGGAGTCTCGTCCGATGACCTCCTCTCTCTAGACTTTCGTATAGAAGAGGGCCATCGCGACACACCGTCACTGATGGACCGCAGCTTGTTCTGAGCAGGGGTCGAGACCCATGCTCGTGCCAGGTGCGTAACACTCCACGCCGAACATAACCCTTAAGATCTAAAAACATGACACCCAGACTCGCCTCCGGAGGCAAGCTCGCTGCCTCCTTGGCTGCCTGGTCCGCCAGTTCATTCCCTGGAAGACCAGCGTGACCAGGAATCCAGCAAAGGCGAGCCGGGTGCTTAATGAATCAATTTTTAAAATTTTTTCATGTATCATCTGCAACGAGAGGATTCCATGAATAAAGTGCGACAAAGCAACAAGAGCACTCATGGAATCCGTGCAGATGAGAACAGAACGGTGACTATTTCGATATATAAAACACAAAGATTTAAAAATGGCATACAATTCAGCCGTTAAAAAACATGGTTTCTTTAGGTAAACCAAAAATTTAAAATTGGATCCTTCCACAACAAAAGCACATCCCACGGAGGCTCCAGATTTAGAGCCATCAGTGTAGATTCGCTCAAATCCGTGGAAAGCGAGTGGAGAGGAGCTCATTAAAGGTCCTCTCATATACAAAGTTGAGGTGGTCGTTTTAGGGAACTTGGCAAGATCAAAATGGCATTTCGGAGGGCGTATTTTCCAGGGAGAAAATCGACCTGGTGATATGGGGATAGCCTTTGGCAGCACTATCCCACACGTGTCGAAAACCGATAGCATCCGGATCCCAACCGGCCTTGTACTACGCCATTTGGTTTCATACAAGACACGGTTAGGGGGATGAAAAAGAGGGCGGTAGGCAAAATGATCTGGCATGCAGTGCAGTTTGGACACGTAAGATGCCAGGAGGTAAGACCGCCGGTAAGAAAGGGGGGCTCACGGCGTCGGCACAGATGCTGACGACTGGACTGGTACGAAAAGCACCAGTAGCCAGTCGAATGCCAGCATGGTGGACGCTATCGAGCATCTTTAACGCCGAGGGTTTAGCGGAACCATAAACAAAACTGCCGTAATCAAGTTTTGATCTCACCAAGGCTCTATAGAGGCGCATCAAGGTTTCCCTATCCGCACCCCAGGACCGACCGCTAACCACTTTGAGCAAAGTTTAGTGCTTTTATAGACCTCGCTTTCAAGTCTTTGATGTGGGGGGATCCAAGTTAATTTAAAATCAAAGAAAGTCCCAGGAACCTTACGGTCTCGGAGACAGGTTAAAACAACGTTGTTCATTAAAATATTGGGGGCTGGCTGTATTCCGCGTAATCTATGGAAGTGGACGACAGTCGTCTTGGCCGCAGAGAAGCGAAAGCCATTACGAGATGCCCAAACTATAGATTGTTTACAGCGAGTTGTATCTGTCGTTAAAGCCCTGTGGAGACTTGATGAACTGCAATAAAATTGCGTAGTCATCCACAAAAAGGCATGAACGAACAGGTAAGCGCACGTTTGTCTACGATGCTATTTATCGCAATAGCGAATAACGTACAGCTTAAAATACTACCCTGAGGCACCCCATTTTCTTGAATAAAATCATCGGATAAGGTGTTGTTTAACCTTACCCGGAAGTGTCTATCAGACATAAAATTAGATATAAAAATAGGGAGGTTCCCCGGAACCCCCAATTAAACAGGGTTTTTAAAATGCCGTACCGCCAGGTTGGTGTCGTAAGCCTTCTCCAAATTAAGAAGACAGCCAAGAGGTGCTGTTTATGGAGGAAAGCGTCACGAACAGCAGTCTCAAGGCGAAACAAGGTGATCACCGTTGATCGGTTACGGCGAAAGCCACATTGCATATTGGATAGTAGATTGCGGGATTCTAGATACCATATAAATATTTTATTGATCATTTTCTCTAATATTTTGCATACACAACTAGTTAAGGCTATCGGTCTATAGCTAGTTGGCTCTAATTTATCCTTGCCACTTTTATATATTGGGATAACGGTTGCTTGCCTCCATAGTGTTGGGAATTGACGAGATTCCCAAACACAATTGTAGAGGTCTAAGAGGAACGCCCGTCCAGCAAGGGACAGTTGGCGCAACATTTCGTAATGGATATCATCCGGGCCAGAAGTTGTATTGCCCGCCTGGGACAGGGCATAGGTAAGTTCCTCTTTACTAAAGGGGGAGTTTAATCCTCCCCCGACTTTGGCCAAAATCAATAGTAAGGCGCTCGATGCTGCGCTTATGCACCGCGAATCGTTAGAGTAGCTCGCAGTGCTTTGAAATAGCGGCGAACATCGAGCCCAATACATTGGCGACCTCCACAGGGGAGGAGACAAGCGAACCGTTAGACATGAGGGCAGGTATAACTATTAATGGAATTTTGTTACCACTTAATTTACGTATATTGTCCCAACCTTAGTTGTGGGAGTGGTAATTGTAAGGGTAGAAATAAACTGTCTCCAAGAATTCTTCTGCTTTCTCGAATAACACGGCGAGCTCGAGCACGTAGAATCCGGAATGTTTCCAAGATTCTCCAAGTTGGACGTCGATGAAAGAGGCGAAGGGCCCTTCGACGATCAGAAACAGCCAACCGACACTTCTCGTTCCACCAGGGAACGGACGGTGGCGCGGATTTGGCGAGGATTTAGGGATAGAAGCACTCGCCGCCGCGATGACCGTCGAAGTAAAATGCCCCGCCTTAATATCGACGTCAGGATGTTGGGATTCACCAAATACAGCGAGCTCACGGTATCGATCCCAGTCAGCACGTTTTAGCACCCATTGGGGTATCCGCGCTGTACTGGGAGGATCTTCAAGTGGTGAGAGAAGAATGGGATAATGATCACTGCCACATAGGTCCGAGTGGACCTCCCAAAGAAAGTGGGCAGCGATCCGGGACTACAAAATGTTAGGTCGATGGCAGAGGATACACCATTAAATGTAGAGAAGTGTGTCTGAGCCCCGGTGTTCATTAAACACAGGTTTCCCGAGACAAGAATATCCTCTACCATCTCCCACGTGCGTCAGTAATATTGGACCCCACACCAGGTTATGCGCATTAAAGTCCCCAAGATGATATAGGGGGCGGGAAGTTGTATAAAGAGGGCCTCTAGGGTCCTCTTAGGAACACGCTCTCCCGGTGGGAGGTAGATGCAACATATTGTTACTCCAAAGGGAGGGAGACTCTGACAGCAATCACTTGGAGATCAGAAAAGATATTAATATTTGTGTGATATATATTGCTTCGTGCGAATATAGCCACACCTCCGCTAGCCGATCAAAGAAAGGCTTGTCGGTACGATACACATCGTACCACAAAGCATCGGGTTGTCATTTGACGGAGGTGGGTCTCCTGCAAACACAAGATGGAAGGATGCAGGGAAGATTATTATTTATTATTATTGTTTTGAGGCCCGTCGACACAGTAAGGTCATTAGGGCCTTTAAAAATAATTTAAACACAGTAGAATCCCCAATGGGAAGAGACATCACATAGTCCACCTGTTAGAATAAACAGGTGGAGAGATAAATATAAAACAATATACAATAATAAAATTTTTAAATTAATTTAAAAACAGTTATTCTCAATATGAGAAAATGCCCATTTGAGACACTCCATAGGAGCGCTCAAATGGGCTATTAGAATAAAAGAAGTGATACACCTGCTAAAATAAAACCACAGGTGTATACACTACGTTAAAATTACAAAAACTAACATATTAAAATTTAACACATTAAAATCATAAAACGTGTTTAAAATAATACGTTAAAAAGACAAAAACAAAATATTTAAATATACTAAAATGTTAAAAAAAACTCAATATGAGAAAGTCCAGATGAGTCACTTTATAAAAGTGACTCAAATAGCATTAAAAAGATCCGACTGGCGTATAAAACGAAGTAAAACATATAACTCCATCCGCGCTATCGCGTAGTAAAAACGAAGGTCCCCTTTAAAATTAAGTGCCAGGCGGATAGGGGCATACTTGCGACACTCCACCAAAATGTGGTACACACTAAGGGGAGCATCGCAAAACTCACCACATGGAGGTGGGTCCCCTCACAATAAAAATCCAATGGGTCAACGCTGTGTGTCCGACGCGGAGCCTTGTCACGATGACCTCCTCTCTTCTGGACTTTGTTATAGAAGAGGGCCACCGCGACACACCGTCCCTGATGGACCGAAGCTTGTTCTGAGCAGGGGTCGAAACCCACTGCTCGTGCCAGGTGCGTAAGACCCACGCCGAACATAACCCTTTAGATCTAAAAACATCACACCCATACTCGCCTCCGGAGGCAGGCGTGCGCCTCCTTGGCCGCCTGGTCAGCCAGTTCATTTCTGAGAGACCGGCGTGACCAGGAATCCAGCAAAAGGCGAGCTGGGTGCTTAATGAATCAATTTTTAAAATTTGCTCATGTATCATCTGCACCAGGGGATTTCAAGAGTTGAGGGTGGACAAAAGCCAACAGAGCACTCATGGAATCCGTGCAGATGAGAACAGAACGGTGACACTTACGATACACAAAACACAGAGATTTAAAAATGGCGTATAATTCAGCCATAAAACACTGGATTCACCAGGTAAACCGAATTTAAAATTGTTTCCCTCCACAACAAATGCGCATCCCACGGAAGCCCCACACTTGGAGCCATCCATATAGATGCGCTCAAAGCCTGAAAGCGAGTGGAGAGGAGCTCATTAAATGTCCTCTCATATATAATCGGCGGGGTGGTCGCTTTAGGGAACTTGGCAAGTTCATAATGGCATTGAGGTAGGCGAATCTTCAGGGAGAAACTCGACCTGGGTATGTGGGGATAGCCTTTGGCAGGGGTATCCCACACGTGTCGAATACCGATAGCCATCCTGATCCCAACCGGCCTTGTACTACGCCATTTGGTTTCATACAAGACACGGTTAGGGGGATGAAACACAGGTCGGTAGGCAACATGCTCCGGCATGCAGTGAAGTTTTGAAACGTAAGATGCCAGAAGATAGGACCGCCGGTTAAGAGAGAGGGGGCTCACCGGCGTCGGCACAGATGCTGACGACTGGGGCTGGTACGAAATGCACCAGTAGCCAGTCGTATGCCAGCATGGTGGACACTATCCAGCATCTTCAACGCCGAAGGTCTCGCTGATGCATACACTAAACTGCCGTAATCTAGTTTCGATCTTACCAAGGCCTATACAGGCGCATCAAGGTTTCCCTATCAGCCCCCCAGGACCGACCCCTAACCACTTTAAGCAGGTTGAGTGCTTTTATGCACCTCGCTTTCAGGTCTTTGATGTGGGGAATCCAGGTTAATTTAAAATCAAATAAAAGTCCCAGAAACTTTACGGTCTCCGAGACAGGTAAACAACGTGATTCATTAAATACTGGGGGGCTTGTTGTATTCCACGTAATCTATGGAAGTGGACGACCGTCGTCTTGGCTGAAGAGAAGCGAAAGCCATTACGCGATGCCCACGACCATAGATTGTTGACAGAGAGTTGTATCTGCCGTTCAGCCTGTGGAGACTCGATGAACTACAATAAATTGCGTAGTCATCCAAAGAGGCATGAACGGACAGGAAGGTGTACGTTGTCCACAATGCCATTTGTTGCAATGGCGAACAACGCACAGCTTAAATACTGCCCTGGGGCACCCATTTTCTTGAATAAAATCATCGGATAAGTGTTGTTTAACCTTACCGGAAGTGTCTATCTGACATAAAATTAGCTATAAAAACAGGGAGGTTCCACGGAAACCCCCAGTTAAAAAGGGTTTTTAAAATGCCGTACCGCCATGTGGTATCGTACGCTTTCTCCAAGTCAAAGAAAACTGCAAACGATGCTGTTTATGGAGAAAGGCGTCACGAACAGCCGTCTCGAGACGGACGAGATGATCCACCGTAGATCGGTTGCGGCGGAAAACCAATTGAATATTTGATAGTAGATTGCGGGATTCTAAATACCATATTAATCGTTTATTTATCATTTTTTCCAATTTTTGCATACACAACTAGTTAAGGCTATCGGTCTATAACTAGTTGGTTCTAATTTTTCCTTGCCACTTTTATATAAAGGGATAATTATTGCTTGCCTCCACAGTGTTGGGAACTGACGAGATTCCCAAACACTATTGTAGAGGTCCAACAGACATGCTCGTCCAGCAGGGGTAACTGGCGCAACATTTCATAATTAATGTCGTCGGGGCCAGGAGCTGTGCTACCCGCCTGGGACATGGCATAGGTCAGTTCATCTAAAGTAAAGGGGGAGTTGTAATCTCCCCCTGACTCCGACCAAAGTCAATAGAATGGCGCTCTATGTTCCGCTTATGCGCTGCAAACTCATTTGAGTAGCTTGCAGTGCTAGATATGGCGGTGAACATAGAGCCCAATACATTGGCGACCTCCACAGGGGAGGAGACAAGCGTACCATTTGACATGAGGGCAGGTATGTTATTGATGGTATTTTTGCTACTACGTAATTTACGAATATTGTCCCAAACCTTAGTTGTGGGAGTGGAAATTGTAAGGGTAGATATAAACTGTCTCCAAGACTCTCTTCTGCTTTCACGAATGATACGGCGAGCTCGAGCACGCATAATCCGGAATGATTCTAGATTATCCAAGGTAGGACGCCGATGGAAGAGACGTAATGCTCTTCGACGGTCAGAAATAGCCAATCTACACTCCTCGTTCCACCAGGGAACAGGATGGTGGCGCGGGTTTGGCGAGGATTTAGGGATAGATTCCCTCGCCGCCATGATGACCGTCGAAGTAAAATGGGCAATATTAACATCGACGTCCGGAGAAAGGGGTTGTACAAATACGGCGAGCTCGCGAAATTTATCCCAGTCAGCACGTTTAAGCACCCATTGTGGTGCACGTGCTATACCGGGAGGGTCTTCAATTAGCGAAAGCAGAATGGGAAAGTGATCGCTGCCACATAGATCCGAGTGGACCTCCCAAAGGAAGTGGGCAGCGATCCCGGGGCTACATAGAGTTAGGTCGATGGCAGAGGATACCTCATTAAAGGTGGAAAAGTGTGTCTGGGCCCCGGTGTTCATTAACACCAGGTTTCCCGAGACAAGAATATCCTCTACCATCCTCCCGCGGGCGTCTGTATAATTAGACCCCATACCAGGTTGTGTGCGTTAAAGTCCCCAAGATAATATAGGGGGCGGGAAGTTGTTTAAAGAGGGCCTCTAGGCTCCTCTTTAAACACGTTCACCTGGTGGGAGGTAGATGCAGCATACAGTTACTTCTATAGGAAGGGAGACTCTCACAGCAATCACTTGGAGATCAGATACAATATTTATAGACTTATTATATATATTGCTACGTGCAAGTATAGCCACACCTCCGCTAGACCGATCGAAGAATGGCTTGTCGGTACGATATACATCGTACCACGAAGCATCGGGCTGTCAGTTGGGCGGAAGTGGGTCTCCTGCAAACACACATATGGAAGGATGCAGGGAAGAAATTATTAGTTTAATTTCCTCTACACGAGCATAAAAACCCCTACAATTCCATTGTAGTAGCGACATTAGGTACAAATATAAATTTATTCATCCACGCAATCCATGTCACTATCTCTTAGTAATAAAAATTGGTTAAGGACCTTTTTAGGTCCTCTGGCCTTGCCAAGTCTCTCCTGGACCTCTCGTTTCAAGAGAGGCTTTTGTTTTCGGAAGAGACTTGGGGGTTGATTCTAAGCGCGAAAGGCTTTGTTACAACCTTTGGCACTTTTTTCTTACTATTTGTGTCGGCGACACCTCTCTGGACCTTTCTCCAGGCACCAGCAGGATTCGCCTTTGCGGCCTCACCCGTTCCGCCACCCACTCCAACCTCCGGTGACCCAGAGACCAGAGCGGACGAACCAACAACGGCCGCAAGTTCTTTTGTTTCCCCCGGCTGGTTCGGGGTGGGTCCCCGAGGTAGGTTCGGAGGAGGTCCCCGAGGTGGGCTCGGGGGAGGTCCCGAGGTGGGCCCCGGGGGGACCCCCGAGTAGGGCTCGGGGAGGTCCCCGAGGTGCAGTCGGGTGTGTTCCCGAGGAGGGCTCCTCGGCGGTACGGGTGGGGGAGACGACCTATGTTGAGGTTTCACCTCTTCTAGCAATTTAGGCGCCCCCTTAGTTGGCGCGTTATTATTGAGATTGTCTCGAGTAGAGACTAATGGCACAGGTCGTGTAGATGGCTTTGCGAGATTAACTGTGCAATGACAGTTGGGACAGTTGATATTCTGACTGACAATTTGGCTGTAGGAGGTTTGAAATACCGGAGCCTGACTAGATGTGTATTCCTTTCGTGCCTGGGCATATGAGATCTTCTTTTCGGATTGTATCTCCAGGACTTTTTTTCTCTACCTTCCATTTCGGACAGGCCGAGACCAGGCAGAATGCGGACCCTTGCAGTTGACGCAGTGCTTAGGAGACTCACATGGTGTTTCGTGAGCCTCCTGTCCGCAATCCGCACAGGTTGGCTTGCCACGGCATCGCAGCTTCGTATGCCCAAATTCCCGGCACTGAAAGCAGCGCCGGGGGTTAGGGACATACGGACGGACGCTGAGCACGTGGAAACCTGCTCGGACCTCCTTTGGAAGGGGTTTAGGTGTTGCAAAAGTAAGGATATACGTGTCGGTTTTTTTCTCTTGTCCGTTCTTTTTGGTTACAATGCGGTATACTTCGGTGACGTGCTGGGGGGAAAGTTCCTCACAGATATCCTCAATGCTCACGCAGTCGAGGTCATAGCAAGTGACCACTCCCTTGCAAACATTGAGGAACCCGTGAGGCTCCACCTTCACCGGTATATGAGACGTATTGCTCAACGGTATTTTAGAGATTGCCATTACTTTTGAGGACTGAATATCTGTTATTGTTTGTATCATTATAGTGCCATCACGCAGTTTTCTTATTGATACGTCAGACTGTGCTGCACCATTTATCACTCTTTCGAGGATAAATGGGCTTACTCGCTTAAGACTTTCGTTTTCCTCTACTCGAGACATTACCAGGAAGCGGGGCTGGGGCCTCACAACTTCCTGGACTTTTTCTGTTAAAGGGCTGGACGGCCTTACCCGTTTCCGGCTTTATCATTAATACGGCCCTGTGAGGGGCCGGGCAGTGAGTTGCCAGCGGGGTGTGGCAGTACGTTGCTAGCGGACAGTGAGGTGTCAGCGGTGACAATGGAGGTGGCCATGCCTTTTTTGGGGACAACCTGCACAATACTCAGATCGTAGACCCAGGGTTATCCAAGTTGGTTCTACCACATGAGGCCCTGTTAACCCTCCTGGCGGGAAACCCCACACGACGCTAGACATGACAACCTTCGCGTGGGGCTGCGCCAGGAGAGAGGTCATCGCAGCAAGTGGGTGCAGGAAAGTGCCAATTTTACGTCCGGGCCTTCGTGAACGCAACCGGTCTTTTCTCAAGGTAGGGTACCCGGTTATTGTCATCCCTAAGGCCCTTCTACCAATATTTACAACCGGCGCACTTTCACTCAGGAGCTCTAAGCAGTGGTATCCGATAGTCATCAAAGGAAAGCCGTGTTAGATGCCAAGGTCATCAACGGTGGAGCCAAAAGTCTCTGTGCAGGACTGGACGGCAGGGGAAGGGAAGAAAGATGTAAGGAGTGAGGGAGCGAAGAGAGAAAAAAAAAAAAAAAAGGAGTGAAAGGGAAGGAAGAAAAAAGGAGGTGAAAGGAAAGATTAAGGATAGGTTTTTCCTGCACGAGGTACGTCCTGCACAGAAGCCTCCCCTTTTAGTCGCCTCTTACGACAAGCAGGGGATACTGCGGGACTATTCTAAACCCGTCCCGCAGGGGGGGATGCAGGGAAGAAATTTGTTTAATTTCATCTACACGAGCATAGAAACCCCTACAATTCCATTGTAGTAGCGTCATAATTAGTTAATATAATATTTAGTTATCCTCGCAATCAATGTCACTATCCCTTAATAATAAAAATTGGTTGAGGGCCTTTTTAGGTCCTCTTGCCTTTCCCAGTCTCTCCTGGACCTCCCGCTTCAGGAGAGGCTTCGCTTTATTTTGGAGAGACTGGGTAGTCGGATCCTTGCGCGAAGGCTTTGTTAAGGCCTTCGACGCTTTCTTAATATTATTTATTTCGGCGGTCACTCGCTGGTCCTTCTTCAAGGCACCAGTGGGACTCGCCTTTACGGCCTCACCTGTTTCGACACTCATCCCGGGCTCTGGTGGCCCAGAGGCGAGAATGAGCGACTCAACAGTGGCCGCACGTAATTTATTTCCCCGCGGAGGGCTCGGGGGTGTTCCCCGCGGAGGGTTCGGGGGGGTTCCCCGAGGAGGGCTCGGGGGTGTTCCCGGAGGAGGACTCGGGAGGGTTCCCCGAGGAGCCTCCTGGGTGGTACAGGTGGGGGAGACGACTTAGGTGGTAGTTGTGCCCCTATCGACAATTTCGGCGACACCTTGGTTGGCGCGTTTTCAATACGGATGTCTCGAGCAGAGACCAATGGCGCAGGTCGCGATGACGTCTTAGCGAGATTAACTGCGCAATGGCAATTGGGACAGTTAATGTTTTGGCTGACTATCTGGCTGTATGATGTTTGGAATACCGGAGCCTGACTAGATGCGTATTCCTTGCGTGCCTGGGCAAATGAGATCTTTTTTTTTGATTGAATCTCCAGGACTTTTTTTTTCTACCTTCCATTTCGGACAGGCTCGAGACCAGGCTGGGTGTGGACCGTTACAGTTTATGCAGAACCTCGGAGACTCACATGGTGTTTCGTGAGCCTCTTGTCCACAGTCCGCACAGGTCGGCTTACCACGGCATCGCAGCTTCGTATGCCCAAATTCCTGACACTGAAAACAGCGCCTAGGATTAGGGACATACGGCCGGACCCTGAGCACGTGGAAGCCTGCTCGGACCTCCTTTGGAAGGGTAGGTGTCGCAAAAGTTAGGATATACGTGTCAGTTTTTTTATCTTGTCCGTTCTTTTTGGTGCCAATACGGTACACTTCGGTGACGTGTTGAGGGGAAAGCTCCTCACAGATATCCTCAATGCTCACGCAGTCGAGGTCATAGCAAGTGACCACTCCCTTGCAAACATTGAGGAACCTGTGAGGTTCCACCTTCACCGTTATATGAGACGTATTGCTCAACGGTATTTCCGAGATTGCCATTACTCTTGTGGACTGGATGTCAGTTGTTGTCTGTATCATTATCGTGCCATCACGCAGTTTTTTTATTGATACGTCTGACTGTGCTACACCATTTATCACTCATTCGAGGATTAATGGGCTTACTCGCTTTAGACTTTCGTTTTCCTCTGCTCGAGACATTACCAGAAAGCGGGGCTGGGGCCTCACCACTTCCTGGACCTTTTCCATCGATGGGCTGGACGGCCTTACCCGTTTCCGCCTCTTATCAATATTACGGCCCTGTGAGGGGCCGGGCAGTGAGTTGCCAGCAGGGTTTGACAGTACGATGCCAGCGGAGACAATATTATCGGCCATGCCGTAATTGGGGACAACCTACACAGTACTCGGATCGTAGAACCAGGGTGATCCAAGTTGGTACTACCACATATGGCCCTGTTAACTGTCCCGACAAGAGGCTCTATACGACGCTAGACATGACAACCTTCGCATAGAGCATCGCCGAGACAGAGGTCGTCGCAGCAAGTGGGTGTAGGAAAGTGCCAATTTTACGTCCGGGCCCTCATGAACGCAACCGATCTTTTCCAAAGTAGGGTACCCGGTTATTGTCATCCTAAGGCCCTTCTACTAAGGTATTGCAACCGGCGCACTTTCATTTAGGAGCTCAAGGCAGTGGTATCCAATAATAAACAAAGAAGAGCCGGGTTAGTTGCCAAGGTCGTCAACGGAAAGGCCAAAGGCCTCTGTGCAGGATGAACGGTGGGGGAAAGGAAGAAAAAGTTAAGGATAGATAAAGCGAAGGGGGAAGAGTGAAAAAAGGGGGAAAGTGAAGGAAGAAGAAAATGATGTGAAAGGAAAGATATAGGATAGATTTGTCCCACACGAGGTACGTCCTGCACAGAAGCCTCTCCTTTTAGTCGCTTCTTACGACAAGCAGGGGTTACTGCGGGACTATTCTAAACCCCGTCCGCAGGGGGGAACCAGGAGAATACAAGTACGCCTGAAAACTTCACCCCCTTCAAAGAGGAAATACCATTTAAGAACGAATTCAAATACCTCGGTATAACTATTGATAGAAAACTCACCTGGGCAAAACACATAGACAAAACTAAGAAAACTGCGACTGCAATATTCATCCAGCTTACCCACTCCTCAGAGGACATCAACTCAGTCAACGAGCAAAGCTAACCATATACAAGTGCGTAATTCAGCCCGTTATCCTCTACGGCTGAGTAGGATGGGGTTTACGCAGCAAAGACCCACATCAACACGCTACAAACCCTACAGAACAAAATACTCAGACTAATAACTGGAACGGACCCAAGAACAAGAATTGATCATCTTCACGCAATTACCAAGAGCAAAACACTCCACGAAATATTTAAGGAAAGAAGGGAAATATTCTACAAACAGAGTGCAGCACACGAGAATCCCTTAACTCTTTGCAGCATTGTGATTCATTTTAAACATCACCATTTTTTGTCATTAGCTGCATGGTGATGCATTTCTTGCACCACCATTTATTTTGGTTTCTTCTTGGTTTCACAGTGATTCAATTTTCAAGACACTTATTTCACGTGGTTCCTAGATGTCCCAACAGAAAGCGCCGTGTGTAAAACTTTGGTAATTCTTTAGAAATACGTCATAGTGAGTAAATGTTCAGTGTGTGCAGGTGTTTATTCTTATTGTCCGATATTTTTATTAATAATCTCGGTAAGTGAAACATTTTAATATATTGCATTAAATAATTTGGATTTTATGTTATTTGTCATTGTATATTTGTAATTGAAACATTTTTTCCCTTGTTTTTATTTTTGGAATACATATTTTTGTTGATGTTAAAAATTGCATCACTATGCAGCATGTGGCAGTACATAACCCAAAAAGAACACCATTAAAAAAATTAATAATCGAGAATTTTTTTTCCTTTTACCAGCTGATTTATTTAAAATTAATTTATATTTCTTTATATTAGGCCTTTATATTATATTTTATGTCTAGTATTTATATTAGACTAAAATTTATTTTAAAATTAAACCTAATTTTCCTACAAACAAATTACTTTTTCGTTGGAAATGCACTTCATAATTTACCTACTTCAAACGCTCGTGTCATTTGTTCCTTTTTTATGCACATATAAAGATGACAGAGAGGTTGAATAGTGACCAAATACTAGAACAAATATATTGATATTTGAAGAAATTCCTTCTGAGGCAGAGTCAGAAACTGAACACAATGATGAAGATAATAATGATATCACGTCCGATGATATTGATCTAGTTGACCTGATAACCGGTGACCCTTCTGAAGTAGGATTTGTTGAACTAGAATCTACCACTAACCAGGAAGCAACTTCTGTTCTTGTACCCCCGAACCAGACTAACATTCATACATCATCTATGCCCTCACGACCTGCTCAATCACCACTTCCATCAACATCCGCTGTATTATCTGCTGAATCTCCAATTCATTTGTCACAAGTGTCTGTAATACCTGCACCTCCTATTCGAATTCCACCTCAGTGGGGCACAACTGAGCTTCCCTCACCTCCAGACTCATTTGAACAGCCAACTGGGCCAACTCAAGAAATAACAAATATGACTAACCCATCACCATATCAATTATTTAAAGTGTTGATTGATAACGGCATTATAGATCTTAAAATATTTCAGACAAATTTATACGCTCAGCAATCAGGAAAACGGTATGTACCCACCACAAATAAGGAAATAGAGACATTTCTTGGTATTGATGGGAATAAAACAGTTACCAAGCTACAGAGATCACTGGTCATCTGAAATGGATCTCCATGATCCATATATTTCTAAATTAATGTCACTAAATCGCTTCAGCCGGCTACTTGGTAATCTGCATCTTAATGACAACAATCTTCTACCAGCAAAAGACAGTCCTAATTATGATAAATTATATAAGATAAGAACTTTTCTAGATTTAATTTTAAAAAAATTTGTTGGCTCTTTCAAACCAAATCCAGACGTTGCCATCGATGAATCAATGATTAAGTTCAAAGGCAGATCCTCTCTAAGGCAATTTTTACCCAAAAAACCAATCAAACGTGGTTATAAGGTATGGGTGATGGCTGACAAGTCAGGTTATCTCCTTAAATTTGAGATATATACTGGAAAAGTGGGACAAATTGTTCAAAGAAATTTAGGAGAAAACATTGTAAAAAGATTAACGGAAGAACTCAAAGGATACCACCATAGAGTATACTTTGATAACTATTTCACCACATATTATCTGATGGAAGAACTAAAAAACTTTAATATAAATGCCTGTGGAACTATAAATAGAAATAGAATTAATCTTCCAATTTTTAAAGATGACAAAATTATGTCACGTGGTGATTACGAGTGGTTCTCAAGTGGAACTGTAATTGCTATCAAGTGGAAGGACAATAACGCTGTTCATTTGTTGTCAAATTTCCATGACCCCAAAGAAGTGGAACAAGTTTCAAGACGAGGCCGTGATGGCTCTAAAACAACTTTCCCTTGCCCAGCAGCAGTTGTTGATTATAACAAAAATATGAATTTTGTTGATAAATTTGATCAAATTAAATCGACATACGAAATTGATCGTAAGAGCCGCAAATGGTGGCACAGAATATTTTTTTACTTCATTGATGCTGCTGTTGTGAATTCTTTTGTGCTGCACAAATGCTTGCCAGTCGATCGTTTATCAATGAAAAATTTCAGACGTCAGATTAGTCTTGGGCTTGTGGCTGACACACATGTTCAAGTACGCACCCCTCCTTCAAAATCATCTACAGCAAGACAAATTGTTTAACGATTTAAGCCCAAAATTCCTATTCAAGTTAGACAATCTGGATCTAGCCACCAGCCGAAAAGGTCGACGCGCAGGAGATGTGCTTTGTGCAGCACAAAGAAGAAGCCACAGCAGACATTTTGGGTTTGTACTATCTGCGATGTTCCACTTTGCTTGGGGAAGTCGAAAATGTGTTTTCAAAATTTTCATTCATAGTCTTTCATAGCTTATATCTCATATATTGTTTCTAGTACTGTACATTTTGTAGTTTCTAAAATTAATCTCATGTTCATTTTTTACAATATTATAATTTTAACTTTAATATTAATAAAAATTTGTAATCAATAAACTGTGTTTTAAACTTGTTTCTAGTCAATTATTTACAAACAATACATTATTTTTATATTAAACTTAATTTGCACATTTCCATGTTGGCTACATAGTGGTGCAAAAGATGCATCACCTGATTACAGGAAGAAGAAGAAGAAGAAAATGATACCATTTTTACTTGTTTTATAATCATTAGAGTTCCTTATAAAGGAAAAAGTATATTTTACTTTGTTTAGATATTATTTTTTTTCCTGTGCAACATGGGGTCACAGAAAACTCATTTTTATGTGCTGCAAAGAGTTAATACACGCACTGGGTAACTACGATCAAGACGAACAAAGACCCTACAAACGCCAAGGCTTGAGTAGAGAGAGATAGGAGAAAGCAACAGATAAAAAGATAAATAAATTTTAAAAAATCACTCACAACTTCACATTCAATTTCATCATTCATCAAGTGTATCATAGACTAATCAAACATGTATTTTTTTTCAGATAATCATTCACAACCTCACAATCAATTCCATCTTTCATTAGGTATATAGTTTCACACCCTTCACTGTTTCACCCTCATTCCATGAGGATAAGGGCTAGCGACTGCTGCCTGTAACTCACAAAGCAATACAGCCCTTTCACAGGTGACCTAGCTTGACGCTTCTGTCAAGGTGGATATCTTGTGTCGGGCTACAACCAACTCAAACCGTGTATTTTGTACAACTAAATCAAAGTTACCAAGTCATGTAATATTAAGGTCATGCCACGAGGATAAGGGTCTGTGAAAACAACCTGTAACTCGCACAACAAATCAGCCAAAGCTTCCTCTACTTGTCAAGTGGGGAAGTATAGGCAACAGGGGAAACCCGTGAGCTATTTTTAGTCACGTCGTATATTGGACTCCGAGGCGGCTGACATGTTTCTACTGCCGCGGCCGACTCCTACTTCAAGCAGGCAATTGTCAGACGAACGACTTACGCCCTTCGGGGAAACCCAGATCTAATCACACTTACTCCTACTAAACCCGGGACGGACGTATCGGTGGTTTGCTGTGGTGAATATCAAACGGTGCCAACTAAACCCCAGCGTGCCGTAAAGCGTAACCGGCTGTGAAGCAATACCTTGCAGCCGGAGTCCGTCCTCCGGGACACCACCCAACACTACAAGCCCTCCCACACTGCACAGAGGGGGGCAAACTAGCCCTTCCACACTGGTCACTAGCCTGCCCTTTTCAGGGTTGTGTGAAATGGCCACCCCCAAACAGTTAAGACATAACACAGTAGACACAGACATGGCATACACATCAACTGAAGGGTCAGACATGGAAGCTGATACGGATGGCCAAAGTACCTTTACGCTGGCTGACAAGCTTGGACGAAAACGAAAATGCAAACTCCGCCAAAATACACTCACAAAGAAAACACTGACACTCACAAATAAATACGAGGCCCTGACCGCCGACCAGCTCACCACACAAGACGAACCAGCGCAACAAACTAAATCAGACCAACCACAGACTGATGACATCAAAAGATACCCACCAATAGTCACACTGGGCACAGCAAACTATAACAAAATCACTAAACTCTCTAAAGAAATGGGAAATGACAAAGATAACATACGTTTCAAATGGACTCAAAATACACACAACAAACAGACAAGACTATGACCTGATACAACACCTGCTCAAGGACATGAAACAAGAATTCCATTCATACACTTTGCCAAGGGACAAACCGGTCAAAGTGGTTATCAAGGGGGTTCCCCCAATATGGCACGGAGGACATTCAAAACGAACTCATGGGGCTATGATACCCCGTCACTGATGTGAGACAGTTCTCTAAAAAAAAACACAGGCTGACAACACTATACAAACAGTGACACTACTCCCATCTTTCCAAGTCACCATCTTAAAAAACTCACAGACATCCGACATTTACAAAATAGATTACATAAACCACACGAGAGTTTAAATAGTTCCATACATCCCGCCCGTAAACACAATTGCGCAATGCCACAGATGCCAAAGATAGGGCCACACAAAGAACAATTGGACTGAGTTATGCAATAGGAGACCAAGTGCCAATTTTTAAAATTAGACGATTGTAACACCATCTTGTGACTAATGGTCCAAACTATCATTAAAAAAATATAAATCTTAATTTATTTGCACGTGCTGCGATCTATTGAGGAAAAACCTAAGTGCCAGCACTACAATCGAGCTTCCCTTATTTTGCAATGATAGACCAAGTCACATCTGGTGTGCAATGGTAGACCATGCAACATGTAATAATGTATTTTAGACTTGTATTCCTCTTTGGTTGTGTTCATGCTTGAAAGCTGTTATTCTATTTTGAATATTTATGTTATGAGTGTTTAGTAAGAGGATATTAACTTAAAAATGAGTGATGTAATATCTTCAAGGACAAAGAAAATTTTGGGTATGCTAGGAGTGGAATATGGTAAAAATAATTTTGAAATTGACAATGGAAAATTGCTGGAGAATCGCCATGAACAAGATAATGGTTTCGAGGTTAGTTTTTATTATAGTATTACAAATTATAATTATTAAATTAATTTTAATTACATGGATTCTTAGCTTTTTTTTATTCTAGCCTATTAGATTAAAATTAATTATAATCTAACAATATGATTTCCAAATCACGTTATTATGAGATTAAAATAAGTTAATCTTACAAAAATTAACAAAATAAATTAATAAGAATTTGGTTAAGGATTTGTTTAGTCGTTTTTAACATTATTTATTTTGTGGTTGTGTGGATATTTGTATATTTGTAGTATTATTCCAGCAGTTAGTAAAGTAGTGTTAATGTATATAATTATTATTTTTGTAGGCCTGTACTTCATTATCTCCTTTGCTTCCTGTACCATTTACTGCTGCTGCTGTACAGCTGGATAATGGAAATTCAGGCTCTCATTCCAACACCTATCCTGATGTTGAGCAGATAAACTACAATGAAAATATATAAACACTTAATGGAGTTATTATTGAGAATAATGTAACTACACTTTGCAGTGTTGAAGAAAACAACTTTGAATCTTATTTGACTATGATTAGTGAATCAACTCCAGATCAGAGTGATTGGGGTGTTCAAATAACTAATGGACAGAACAAGAACAAGGACATAATTACTGAGTTTGAGGGACTTGACAATTCTTATTCACATCAAAATAATTTAATTAAAAATACGACTAATATTATTGAAACGACTACTGAGGAGAATGCAGAAAACAGGGATACAGGCAAATTGAAAGAGACTAATTCTTTAATTTTTTGTGATGGAGAAAGTACCGTTAATGATTTAGTTGTGGCTCATCAATCTTCTCAGGGTGGAAATACTAAAGATTTTAAAAATACCAGTGAAAGCGTTGAAATAATGCAAAGTGAAGGTAGGCCAAAAAAAGGTCGGAAAAGAAAACATGCCAGTCAGACTAGGGAAATAAAAAAGAAAAAAAGAAATACGAATAACAGATACATTAATACCAAAGGTACAGAAGTAGATCCTAAGGAATTCAGGGACTACCACTGTAATTGCAAATGTAACGAAAAATTAAGCATCGAAGAAAGAAAAAACGAGTTCTCAAAGTTTTGGAGTATTGGAAGCTATGAAGCAAGGGCGTTAATGTTAGGTGTGATGATTTCACAACGTAGTATTACAAGAAGACGGTCAAAGGTATCAGAAAAAAGGATGAATACCAGAACATATCATATTTGTGGAGTCATAGTTTGTAAGACATTTTTCCTGCAAACTTTAAGGATTTCTAGTTGTGTAGTAGACAAAGCACTCAAAAAAATTAAATCAAATTTCGTGGTCAAGGATAACCGAGGTAAAGCTGGTGGACACAATAAATTGGAGGAGTGTAAAACTAGAGAAGTCATCGATCATATAAACAAGTACCTCGATATGTATCCCACTACTCTCGTTCTCAAACAAAACTGGAATTTCTACCGTCTGATACTACTTTACCCCTAATGTATAACATGTACTCAAGTGAATACATAAATCCTGTCTCCTTCAGTACATACCAAATGATATTTCTAACAAAGTTTAATTTAAAGCGGAAGAAGTTAAAGAAGGATACTTGCAATCTTTGTGATTCTCTACACTCACAAATACAGGCTTCTTCTTCCCAAGAACAAAAAAATAAACTTGAAAATCAACACAAAACTCACATTGACCTGGCTAAAGCAGCTCAAAAAATGATGTCAGATGATATGAAAAAAGCGAAAGAGTCTAACAACACTTTGGAATGTCTCACCTTTGATCTAGAAAAAACCCTACCATTGCCTCGAATACCAACTAATATAGTGTTCTATAAACGGCAGTTATGGTTTTATAACTGTGGTATTCACAATGGATCAAAAAACAAAGGTTTTTGCTATGTGTGGGTTGAAGGGGATGCAGGAAGAGGAGCGCAAGAAGTGGGATCATGTTTAAGAAAATACATTAAAGAAAACATCGGAAACACAAATACAGAACTAGTGCTATGGTCAGACTCTTGTGGCGGCCAAAACCGCAACATAAAAATGGTTTTGTTTCTAAAGAACGTTTTGGATGAACATGAGTCTCTGCAAGTGATAACACAACGTTTTCTTGTCTCAGGCCATAGTTTCCTACCAAATGATTCTGATTTTGGGGATATTGAGTGTGCTCTTAAGCTCCAGCAAAGAATTTACCTCCCAAGTGATTATATTTCTATAATGGAAAAATGCAGGGAAAAAAATCCCTTTATAGTTAAAAAAATGACAAAAGAAGATTTTTTTAGTTCTGAAGATTTAGAGAAGTCAATTACAAATAGAAAGAAAGACATTAATGGTGACAAAATTAATTGGCTTCACTGTCGAGAGATTCAACTTAAAAAAGCTAAACCATTTTCTATTTTTTTGAAAACTGACCTCAACCAAGAAATATCAACTGAAGTGGATATTTCAAAACAACAGGGACGACCAGCGAAACAACGAAGAATGTTCAATGTACTTCTAAAACCCCTTTGGCCAGAAGGAAAGCCGATAAGTACCCCAAAATTAAATGACCTGAAGTCACTTCTGCATTTGATCCCGAACGATTGCAAATATTTTTACAAGAAACTAATTGGTAGCCCCGATATTACTGATGACATTGATGGATTCAGTGGAGAACCAGATTTTGAAATTGATGAAAATTATTAGCTTGTTTGTTGGAAATAAAATGTATATAAAGAGTGAAATATTTTATGTATAATAACATGTCATAAAAAGTATTTGTAGCTGCCAAACTATTTTAATATCAGTGACAAACATAAAACAAAGATAATATTTTACATGTAAAAGATTCAATAAATTTTTCTCGAGTTAAATACTAAAACTATTTTCTAGTTTATTGTTAAAATATAAACATTGAACTTAAGTTTTTGTTTATTAATAAAATAAAGATTATAATAGTCTATATGTATAAATAATTACACTGTATGATTTTGTTTATCTAAAACTATGTACCATACATTACTTTTTGTATTATGCATTCAGAGACCAAATGCCAAATGGTTGTTGGTCTACTATTGCGTAACGTTGAATTGTGTTAATATAATATAGCAAATATAAGCTAAGCACCATTTAATTTAAAAAGTGTTATTTAAATACATATATAAAGCAAAAACACACTAAAACAATTAATTTTCTATATTATTCTTTCAAATTAATACCATTAATGATTGGTAGCAGTGTCATAAGTACTTTTAAATTAGTGTTTTGTAAAACCTTTCATTTCTCAATTCAAGTCAACTGGCGCTTGGTCTACTATTGCATAACTCCATCCAATTGTCAAAATATTCCAGACGCGTCAAGTGTACAAATCTACACGAGACCAAAGACTGCCCCAAAAAAGAAAATACCACCCTCGTCCGATATATAAACTGTAGAGGTAGCCACACGGCTAACTACAGCAAGTGTCCCGTTTACGTGTAATTACTCGAGAAGAGAAAAACCACCCAAGTAAACAAGCAACGCACAAGCCAAAACATACAACACACTCCAACACACCAGGCGTCAACAAGCAGCTTCCCCCAATTGAGACCCAGACACAACCAACCAATCACAGAGGAGGCTCGTGACCCCCCACCATCACACAGAAAGATAACTCAACAGCGGCCGGCATTCACCGAAGCTACGCGGCACGGCGGCAGCAGTCCAAGGTAGTGATGGGCACAATCGAGTAATTCTAGGAATCGAGTAATTATTCGATTCTCTTTAAAAAGAATCGAGTAAAATTACTCGAGTAATTTTTGGCGAATCATCTACTCGAATATTCCCATGGCAATCGGTTGGACCACATTACTCGGAAGTCTTGCAATGGAATTCGATACTAATAACAAGTCCATAATCTCTTCCTGTAAGAGGCAGTCGACACCGACAGTGACCTCCACCCCCTTATTTTTAGGTTTCACGTTGCATGTACAGTCAATACAAAAGTATGCGTTTTGAGAAGTGTATCAATAAATATTAATATTTAGCAATGCGTCTTACTACCCGTTCGGGTTATACGCTTAAGTACTAATTACGCTAATGGATTAGGAATTGGGAAGGTTGAATTAGAGGAAGTGAACCCGCATTTGCGTGGAGGGAGAATGGAAAACCATTTAGGAAAAACCACCCCCAGTTCACCCGACCGAGATTCGAACCTCGATCTCCCCGTCCTCGGCGGTCGAGCTCAACACGACTAGCGCGTTAGCCAACTACGCCACCGAGGCGGGTTGTATCAATAAAAAAAAGATTACAATTTTTGTTACCTTTTTTTAGTAAAATAAACTTTTCTTTTAAATTCTTGTTAAATAAATCTATAATAATTGTACCTTTTTAAAGGAGAAAACATTTAATTGTGCTATCATCACTTCTGTGGGCCGATGGTCTAAGGCGTCACTCTCGTGTTAGACTGGCCTGTTGATAACGGGGAGAGCGGGGTTCGAATCCCGGACGGGTTTATTGAGACGGTTTTTTCCAAAATGGTTTCCCACTCTTCTTATACGCAAATGCGGGTAGATCACCTCTAAAATGCTTTCCTCCTCATCCCCACCCCATTAGAGTAATTATCCAATGTGTATAACCTGAACAGATGGTAGGACGTGATGTAAAAATATGTTATCTTCGATCAAATATTCAGTTTTATAATTTTTTAAATTAATTAGCACTGCGTCTTACTAACCCTATGGGTTGTACGCCAATGAATTTCTACGAGCGAGCGAGAAAGAGCCTACTAATTTTGCCGGGAAAGATATTCTCACAAACCTTCCTGGGTTCTTTTACATGCCACAACTGACATGGGACCGACGGATTTATTTCCTTTCCGAAGGAGGGTGTGCTACGGATTTTCATCTCTCAAGAAAAATCCGTCGACCTCAGCTGGGTTTGAACTCATGACCATCACATTTTAAGGCATTAGTTTGATAAAAATAAGTGTTGAAATTTGAATCATACACGTTATCTTGCTTGGGATCAATCTCGACCTGCCGCACTGGGTGAAAGGAGAGGTGAAGGGGCCAATAGTGGTTTTCTATCCTCTCATTTAGCAAATGCCAGTGCAGTTCCTCTTACTTACTCTTCTCATTGCGTTCTTCTTTGATTCGATCATTGATACATTATTGTGTTTCAATGTACCATAAAAATATTTTAGCTCTATTTATTTGTAATAATAGACTAATGTATAAAATATAATAATCACATGTTTATGGTGAGTGCTGTACTTCGTTTCTTAGAATGTTTCTTCTTTTATCAAAAATAAATTGCTGATGTAGCTTTAAATTTGTTTTCTAATCTTATTAGAAATTTAAGACAGTGCGAGTAAGCTGTTGGTTCTGCTGAAAAATGTCTATGTGATAATTTGTCAACCTCAGTCCACAATCGTGCGTGATCTAGTGCGTGTGTGATGAGATGTGAAGACGTTAATTGATTATACGACTAAATAGAATAGGTGAAATTTTGTTTTGCCAGATATTTTGTTTTTATTTTAGTTTTATTATTATTGCTATATTTTAATCAAATCATTAAATATAGTGAATTTTACTATCCAATCAACTTTTTTTTAACAATAATGGTTCGAGGGCGGAAAAAGTCAGTAGTGTGGGAATTCTTTGTGAAAAAAGAAAACAATACAGTGGAATGTTCAGTGTGTAAAAAAGAATATAAGAACCATGGAAATACTATTAACTTGCATGGCCATTTAAAAAGAAATCACCCAACTCTTCGTGACTCGACGACACTTTTGGATGTGATAGAGGGTGATCCAGATTTACCATCGACGTCAATCCAAACTACAAGACTTGATGACCGAGCAACCACATCAGAAACCTCTGCTGGGACGTCTAATGAAGGAATTGTCCTAGCAAAGAGGCCGAGACAAATCTCGTTGGCGGGGGCTTTTCGACGTCAGCAGATACCCGAGGTTAGGAGAAACCATATTGATCAAACTCTTGCTGAAATGATTGCTGTTGATTTTCAACCTCTTTCAATCGTTGAAAATAGAGGTTTTAAAGCTTTTGTTAAAGCGTTAGACAGCCGCTATGAGATTCCGAGCAGAAAAACATTGTCCAGGACAATTTTCCCCCCAGTACTAGAAAAGTGCCGCGTTAAGGTGAAAATGATTCTTGAAGGAACATCGTTTGTCGCTTTGTCAACCGACACTTGGACCTCTGCGAATACCAAAGGTTTCATTACTGTGACAGCGCATTGCATATTTAATGATGAGCTATATTCTCTTGTGCTAGCCACTAGGCAAGTTGTTGGCAGTCACACAGGGGAACACATCGCCTCCAACATTCTTGAGATTATGAATGAGTTTAGTGTGAAAAGTAAGGTGGTGGCCATTGTGACTGACAATGCGGCCAATATGAAGAATGCCGTTGACAGATTGAAAATTCCGCACTTGCCATGTGTAGCACACACTCTTAATCTTGTAGTCCAAGATGCACTCAAATCAAATTTAGCTCTAGATGGCATTTTAAAGAAATGCAGAGGAATGGTGACCCATTTCAAAACTAGCATTGTTTCAGGTGATAAGCTTCGAAATATTCAACATCAAATGGGGCTGCCAGAACTCAAGCTAAAACAAGACGTATCCACTAGGTGGAACTCCACGCTAGTGATGCTCGAAAGACTGTTGTCTTTGAAGGAACAGATCTCGGCCGCCCTAGTATCACTTCCTAATTCTCCTGCAGCTCTCAGTGCAGTGGAATGGGATATTCTTGAACAGTGTATCCCTCTTTTGAAACCAATGGAGCTTATGACAGCTGAATTGTCAGGCGAGTCCTACCCAACAGTGTCAAAAGTGATACCTATTGTGCGAGGGGTGCAACATTTAATAAGAAATCTATCACCAACAAGTGAAACCACCATAGCATTACAACAAGGTTTGAGTGATGGGCTGCTCCGAAGGCTTGCACCACTAGAAACAAAGAAGATTGTTGCAATGGGAACAATATTAGACCCTAGGTTTAAGAAGACCGCTTTTGGTGTTGAGAATAATGCAGCAACAGCCCACAATTGGGTTAGTGAAGATTTAGCGTCTCTTTGTAGACGTAACCAAGTGGAAGAGGAGGTGATAGCGAGTGGCGGAAGTGCAACGGAACCAACAACTGAGTCAAACAATCCTATTTGGAGTCTGTTTGACCAAAAGTTGTCAAATGTACGAACAAAATCTACACCCATTAGCAGTAGCACAATAATGTTGAGGCAATACTATGAAAAGCCCCACGAAGACAGGAAAAGTAATCCCTTAAATTATTGGGCTAGTCAACAAAATTCTTGTCCAGAACTGTACATTCTCGCTAAAAAACATTTGTGTGTGCCTGCTACGTCAGTTCCCTCAGAACGAATTTTTTCGAAAGCGGGGCAGATCTTAAGTGAAAGAAGAAACCGATTAACGTCAACCAAATTAGATATGCTTGTTTTTTAAATACAAATTTGTGAAATAGTTTAGTAGGTAAACAAACATTTTGATATTTCTCTAAAGCAGTTTTTTTTATTATGTATTACTCTTGTTCTTATTTTATTACTTTTTAGCTACGCCAATATAATTTGTGACGAAATAAGTTTTGCTAGGAAACATTATATTAAACTTAAGTGGCTATTTTATTTAACTTGATTTGAAAAACCTTTGGTATTGCGAATTTACTTAGTGATATATTTTAATACAATTTAAATTTATGTGACTTTAAAAATAAACAATGTGTTGGTGATTGGTTTAGAAAACGTTGTTTAAAATATATTTTTATATTATTTTTTTATATATCTTAAACATACGTAGAAAAGCATGTGAAGTGAACTAGACAGGGATTGGAAGTTAACACACTAATTATTTAAATATAAAGGAATCAAACTCATGACCGCAGCCCTGAGACTTCAACATCAAAATAATGAAGTCATCCTAGAAATTAACTATACACACACTTTAGAGAATCATCAACGCATCATAAATATTAAGGTATGTTTTTATTTTTATTTATTTTGTAACTTAAGGTACTCTAATTAGTTTCTTTTAATAAATAATCATATTTTAGTGAGGAGAAATTATAATCAATAAATTAAGAAAGACAATAATTGGTTTCTTTATATGCGATTGTGGAAATAAGACTGCCGAGGTGCGAGTAAAAAGAATCGAGTAACTTTCATCGAGTACTTTTAAAAAGAATCGGAAATGTTATACCCTTAGTTAGCATGCTTTTCGATTGTGTACTTTACATCTGCGAGTATTTTGTATTGAAAACGCATGTGCAACATTTAAACCATAAAGGGTCATTTTTGCGTAGCAGTTTAAACTGTTGGTGAAAAATGAGCTCTAAGGGAACATATATTTTAAATGTAAATAGCATGGTAAACCGTCCAGTCTATAAGGTCGATTCTCACTTAGCTGGTAAGAAAAGAGAAAATAAAAGAATAACACGAACCGAGTAAAGTTACTCGAGTAATCCCGGAAGAATCGAATCCACCGATTACACAACACAATCGAGTACTCGATTATTTTTACTCGATTGTGCCCATCACTAGTCCAAGGACAGCGGGCCCGCTCACAACCACCCCAACAAGAAAACTCAATATTGACAGACATTAAAGAACTATTAGGCCTGATAAAGGAACTAAACATTTTCAAAATTATTTCACACTTCAAACCTTACCTAGCCAGACTAAGTCAATGCACAAATTCCACAGATAAAATATTCATTTTAATAGAAAGTGTTGTACTATTGGTTATAAACTGACCAGTTTCTATCAACCTTGAAGCCTTGAGTAGCGAAGTCTGTCGTTTAAACTACAGAGCACCGAAGTAGGTGGCGATCTGGGGGGGGGGGGGGGGGGGGGGGGGGAATTAGTGGAACTAAACCTTTTAATATATATTGTATAAATGATTGATTCAATCTTTGCTAAATAATTACCGTAAGCGCGGGCTACTTGAGCCCTGGAGGTTAACTTGAGCCCAAAACAGAAAAATTGTGTTTGGTTCTCTGCGTACACTCAACATCAGTATAACGACGTAGTTCAGTGCTTAGCTGGTAGGCGGCAGCACTAGGCAGACCATAGTGTGAGTCTAGGAGGTTTGGGAAGTCGCCACTAGTGGCAGCACTGGTTATGCAACCTACACATCTGTTTGTTGTTTATTTCACTCTGCAAACTTTCGTCTGTATAGATATCAGGAAAAGCCTAGAACTGGAGGTAAGTGCATACATTTCATATTTAGTTTATCATCAAAGCCAATTGAGGATTGTTCATGTCCTAAATAACTCATTAATTGTACAATATGTGGTTAAGTACAACTGGTACACATTATCTGCAAACTCGGGTTACTTGAGCCCATGGGCTCAAGTAACCCGTAACCACATTTTTTGCTGTTCAGTGTATAAATAGGTTTGGGCTCAAGTTGCCCATAACAATTATGTCACTATTTAAATGTTTAAGTTTTTGTTTATTATATTTTTATGTTTGGAAAATATAGATTAAATTATATTTACAGATGATGGAGACTTCATATAATGGAGTTAAACATGTGCAAATGTACCTACTAGGTCCCTACCTACCTATTTTTGCTTGTCAAAATAGGATTTAAGGTTCCGTACTGGAAATCCTAATTTTGTGGTTTTTTCTTTCAGGATTATCTGACGCAATGCCTTATAAATATAAAAGACTACCTGGAAACCGGACATATGCTGACTTTACTCCCGAAAAGTTGGAAGAATGCCTAGAAGCTGTAAGGAGTAGGAGGATGACCCAGCGAGAAGCGGAGAGTTTTTATAAAATTAGCAGAGCCACTATCAAGAGGAAACTAAAAAATCAACATCCATGTAAACCGGGGCACCCAAGAGTTTTTACAGATGAAGAGGAGCTTGCGTTTGCTAGCCACCTAAACAAGTTGTGTGACTTTGGGTTTCCTTGTGACGAACTTGATTTTAGATTTGTCATAAAAGCTTACTTAGATCGACAGGGACGTACCGTTGCTGTGTTTAAGAATAATTTGCCTGGTAGAGATTGGGTTAAGTCCTTCCTAGATAGGCATCCCAGTCTTTCAGTTCGATTTGCAGCTAACATAAAACGAACAAGAGCGGCTGTCGATGAAAAGGTCATCACTGAATACATTCAAAATGTGGGAAAACTGCTCAAAGACACACCCCTGAAAATGTCTACAATTACGACGAAACCAATATGAGTGATGATCCGGGTAGGAAAAAAATAATTTGCCGAAGGGGTACTAAATACCCCGAGCGGATTATGAACACAACAAAGTCCAGCATAAGTGTAATGTTTTGTGGCAATGCAGCCGGACAGTCCGTTCCACCTTATATTATATATAAGGCCGAAAATCTGTGGACAACTTGGACGGAAGGTGGCCCACCTGGGGCTAGATATAACCGCAGTAAGCATGGGTGGATCGATTTAGTAATTTTTGAGGACTGGTTTACAAGTCATCTGCTTCCAATTCTTAAGAAACAAGAAGGGAAGAAGGTTGTAATTGGAAACAATCTTACTTCACACCTCAGCATCAATGTTATTCAGCTCTGTGAAGAAAACAATGTGCACTTTGTTTGTCTTCCACCTAATTCGTCCCACCTCACTCAACCACTGGATGTGGCGTATTTTAGGCCTCTCAAAATGAAGTGGAAGGATGTTCTTGACCGATGGAAGCAATCAGATGCAGGTAAAAGAATCGGTGTGCTTCCAAAGGATCAGTTCCCGATGCTGTTGCGAACTGTTTTAGAAGAAATTGGTCCAAACATGAAAAGCAACCTAAAGGCGGGCTTCTAGAAAGCTGGATTAGTGCCTGTAGACGAAAATCAGATCATAAGCCGTTTGCCAAATCAAGACAAATCTAAAGCAAATGCAGACTTGTCTATGATTGGGGATGCATTTCTTCAACGACTTCAAGAGAAGAGGAGCGAGTTTGTTACACCTCGCACTACTAAGAAGAAAAAACTCCAAGTGCCACCTGGACAGAGTGTAATTGTGTCTGATTTCTGCTCTACCAGTAATACCAGTGCCTCCGTGGAAAACAGCAAACACCAGGAAAAAGGTACAAAAATGAAGGCGTCTTCAAAAACAACCAAGACCAACATACGAAAGAGAAAACAAACATTGGAAGACTCCACATCAGAAGAAGATGACGCATTCAGTTTGAGATCAGGAGGTGACAGCGACATCAGCCTCTACAATAGTGATGAGGAACATATAGGACACGTGTCTATGACTTTTTGCCAAACCAAAGCCAAATCAGCACCAACAACGGCGCCTGTAACGAAAGGTGACTTAGAAATAGGCAATTTTGTTCTGGTAAAATGGAATGAGAGGGAATATCCAGGAGTCATCCTCGCTAAAGAAACAGAAGGTGTTAGAGTCGACTGCATGGAGCCTACACTAAAAGCTTGGAGGTGGCCCAAAAACAAGGATGTCTTGTTGTATAAATTTGAAGATGTGGTAATGAAAATAGAACCCCCAAAATTAATAAAAAGAGGTTTATTTTCTTTAACTGGACTCTAAACATTGTTATATAACTACCTAATTTTGTTTGTACAATATCTAAAAAGTTATGTTCAAAATTAATGTTCAAAATTAATATTTGTCTTTAAAATAAACGTTTGTAAGTTCACTGGATGTTCAGAAATTATGTTATTCTAATAATCCTCAACCTACTTGGACCCAAACTGCCTTCAAATGGTAGTATTTATGGGAATTACAGTCTGGGTTCAAGTAACCCAACCTTAAGGTTAACTTGAGCCCAAATAAAACCAAAATATAAAAATATTTACTACGTCACAAACAATGCGTATTGTACGTTAAAGTATCCATAATAAACTATAGTTTAATAATATAAGGTGAGTATGTCAAAGAAAAAAATCTGTTGTGCCTATTTTAAAAAATATTGGTAAAAGTTTCAAAATCTGGGCTCAAGTAGCCCACGTTTACGGTACATCTCTTTGTACCTTTTTTTAAAGTATTTAATTTTACCTTAATATTAGTTTTTATAACTTGTATTTTAAAAATGTCAAGTCTTCAACTAATATACGATTGGTCCTTTTTATCTTGCAATCTTGTCACTGATTGGTCTATCAAAAATCTCGATTTCCTGTTCAGGCAGGTGACGCCGTTAGCTCGGCCACTCTCTCTTTGGATTCAATTGACGTGAGACGTAATACTTAGTTTCTTCCTTTTTTATTTACTTGATTGGGGAATCAGTTTAAATTTAACATGTAGTTTTTTTCGTTTTATTTTGGTGTTGGTATGTTGAGGTAAAGTTTCCGTGTAATTATTTTTCTAATTATGAACTTTTAGGTTTTTATTATTTTGTAGCCTTTTTTATTGTAATGTAACGCCAGATTGGTCAACCATGAGACCTGTTTTTTTAATGTTATTAGTTTGTATCAGACGACATTCTATATAACACCTTTTTTAAAATTATAATCAAACAGGGAATTAAGTATGATGCTTGAAGACTATGTTATTTTTATTATTATTATTATTTGTATTTTGGTTCTCTGGTATTTTACGGGAGACATCTTTTATAAATCCTTTTAACAAATCGGTAATGTAGCAAACGTAAATCTGTTCTCCTTTGTTTTAAATTAATCTTGTAAAAATATGTTTAAATTTTGTCTTGTAATAAATTCTAAAGTCAGTTATGTAACCGGATTTTGATTTAGGGATCCCTGTGGGAGACCACGTGTTTGGTGTAATCCCTCACCCCCTTATTTTTTTATTAATTAATAGTTTACTTATGCTCTCTTTCAGTCTTGGCTAAGTTGAGTAAGGATGGAATATATGTATAAACGTCTCAATAAGTTCAAAAAATATTACTGGTTACCTTACAAGAGAGGCGATCAGTACATAAATGGTGCCGAAACCGGGATAATTTATAAATAAATAAATTAATATGTTTTTGTAAATCTAAATTCCTTTTTTTTTTTGTTAAATCATTTGCTAGTATCTTATCTAATAATTTATCTTGTTTTTGTTACATCACAACATCTATACTGTAGAAATGGAAGTACCAACAACTGTGACTGACATCTTGGGCGTGACTGGTCCCGGGAAGGAGCGAGCCACCAATCAAACTCAGGTGTTCCCTTCAGGACATGGATAACTTGCGGGTGAGAGCCATCCATAATAATACAAGATTAATTAACACCCCCCCCCCCCCCAATATATTAGAATATGTAAGAACTCCTGTGGCATGTATTGATGGGGGGAGTGGTCAGTGTGAGAATTTAATAGATTTACCAATGTACTCATCAGTAGGGATAAATACAAGTCAAGGACCAATCCAGAGTGAAAATGGTTTTAACCGATTAGGTGATACTAGCGACAATGTTTTTTTCTGGTAGGAATGTTAATAGAGCCGTGGATCAGGAAGTTTCATCCAATGACAATTTCTTCCGTAAAAATTCCTTGTCTAAACTAATGAAAAATATTTTTCCTCCAACATTAATGAGCCTGAGTATGTTTTTATTTTCCTTCAGAAAATATGTAAATTGGTGAAGTTGGGAGCTTTCCATGAAAAATATATTATAAGTGCCTCATTTTCTCTTACCACGGGTATGTTGATGGAACTGTGGGGCAAGGCCATGCAAAATGGAGTACCATGGGTGACCTTGAAAGAGAACATCATAAAAAAATGCCTCACTTCACACGACATTTCAATTCTTGCCATGAAGTATTTCAATAGACTTCAAAACCCATTTGAATCCCTCAGGGAATTTGTTTCCGCATGTTTGGATACTGCAGATACACTCAATCTCCCGATCACTGAAAATGTGTTGGCCCACACAATTATTTCGAATTCTTCACCCCAGGTTAGATTAAGATTGGGTGGAGTAAGGCCACTCATCCTTAGACAATTAGACACCTTAGTGAAATCTGTAGATGAAGAATTTCTCTCTGATCTTCGTTTCAGTCAACAGTTCTCATCGGGCAAGCTTACTGAACAACCTCAAACTTATCTACAGTTCAACCCTAACCTTCCAATCACGACTTAACCTGAACTAAATCCTGACACTATGCCTAACCTCTTTGTGCTCCAAATGAGCCTCACTAGGTGTATACTCAACCCATAGCTTCTCTGCCACAACCACAAAACAGAGCAAATCCTTTTCCATATACTAATAGTTTTCCTGGAAATATTGCTCAGTATGTACCAAGGTACAGTAAAAATATCACACATTGCCAGAAGTGTGGGGGAGTAGGGCACTTAAGTCAAATTTGTCCTTCACGACCAAATCGTAAAGGCAATTTTCAAAGTCAAAATCAGCCACCTGTTCCTAGGTTTAACAACAAACAGTGCTGGAAGTGTGGGAATATGGCCACACAAAATTTTCCTGTCCAAAAAACTAATTTCGGAGAAGTTACAGAATCGGGGTCTTGTACGTAATAGAAAACAGATTCAAGAAGCAAATTTTCAGAAATTTCAAGCCAGTAGCATTCCTACTTCCGTTCCTATTATTCCCGTTAGATTGGGGAATAATTATTATCCTGCTCTTGATGACACTGGTGCCAATTGTTCTATTATTTCCACATTTTGCATGGAAGAACTGTCTAAGTCCAAGTGTTTTGTCGAAAGACAAGAGTGAAACGTTCTATTGCTAATTTTGGTTCCAGTCCTTTAATGGGAAGGGCCAGTCATTGTGGGTGTAAATATTTAGGGCTTTTCGTGGAAATTTAAGTTTTATGTTGCTCCCATGTCTCAATATGCAATTTTATTAGGTTCTGACTTTGTGAATTTCTCATGCATGATTATTTCTCTATGTGACAATGTTTACCATTTTAAATTACACAATGGTAAATACCCTTTCCCGTCAATATTAGACAAAATCTTTGTGGGGTTGGCTGACAGTCACAACAATCAAAATTTACTGCTAACACGGTTCAAAAGAGAATATCCCTATTGTTCTAACAGAAAATGTAGGCTCTATCAACTTAGTAAAATATGATATGGTCAATTGTGAATGAAAACCGGTGAGCTGTGCTCCCTATCAATGTAATCCTGTCAAATTGAAAGCCATGAGAGAAATCACTGATAAACTCTTAAGAGAAGATGTGATTTGTAACTTATCTTCTGAATATGCATCACCATGTTTTCTTGTACCTAAGAAGGATAAAGGTTTTCGATTAGTGGTGGATTATAGGAAAGTAAATCAACATATTATTTTTGATTCATATTGTAATGTTACTGATTTGACCCTAAAGAATATGTTAAAGCATTGACAATAATATCGTCCTAATTTTATAAACGTATTTAATTTTATTTAAATTATATAGTATATTACATGGCGCTTAAAGCACTTCTTCTTCTAAGAAGGTACACGCTACTGTAAGTGACGTCAGAATGCATCACGTTAGTCAAGTCAAGTTGACAATATAAGATTTTTAAATAATAACTTCCTATTCTGGAAAGTTCGAATAGAGATTTTAAAAAGTAACTTGAGTCAGTTTCCGGCTCTCGAAGCTTCTAGTGACACCGAGATGTTTTTGTCTTGTGTTTTAATTTTTTATAACACGACCTTCTCGAAGCTTCCATGAGCAATGGATATATACGAAAGATGGTGCAATTGAACCTCACTTGGAGTCCAGTCCTTGAACTACTCGGACTGCAACTCCTGTCCGCGATCCCTACGATCATACTATAAGCTCGCATAAATAGTTCGCCGACGACATGATCTATTTTCTCCTGAAATAAACTGAGATTTAGAAATAAAAAACATGTCAACATGATAAGTGTGTATTAATTATACAAGATTTAAATCACCAATAATTCTTTAATTGGCGCTCGATCACGGGGCTATAAATACCAATTAACTCACCACATCAAAATACCGGACCGCTTTAATTAGTGCTCGACCACGGGGCAATTATCAGCTAATTAAACGGTATAACTTCAATCGACGCCCAATGCGACGAACCAGATCCAGAATTCATCGATCGACGCGGAGAGAGACGTCCAAAACATCATAATTAGCGCCCATCGCGGTGCAGTAATATTTGAACAACACTTCAATTGGCGCACAACGTGGGGACCCGTAATCAGAAACGCTTCAATTGGCGCACAACGTGGGGACCCGTAATCAGAAATTCTTCAATTGGCGCACAACGTGGAGACCCGTAATCAGAAACGCTTCAATTGGCATCCCAACTTAGGGGCACGAAATACCTCCCCGAGGTAATTAGAGGTGAATCACCGAGATAAGCAGGAAGCAGCGTTCGGGACTGATATAAGCAGGAAGCAGCACCAAAGAGGAAGCTGGGGGTGGAGACTAGTATAAAGAAGAGATCACAGATAAGTCATCAACAGAAACTTAAAATAATTAGTGAATTATTTTATGTCATTTGTGCATTTTGGGGGTGGAACAGTAAAAATTTTTATGATTTAAATTAAGGGAACAATAATTAAAACATGGCAGAGGAAGTAATAATATAACCTTTAGGTCACTAACTAACAAGAAGAGAGATGCTGAAAGAGTCACTTCTGAGGAGATACGCAGCAGTTAAATACTGCGTACAATGTGCCACAAACAAGCAACAATAAACACTCAGGAAGATAGAAATAATCCTTTTGTTAAGAAACTGTAAAGTAAATCCTTCTTTTGTAAAGTGGAAAAGGTTTTTATTTGTTAGCACGAACAATATCTTTCAAGTCTCCAGGTGGTCATCTCTGTTCATTGTTATTTCAACATCGCACTTAAAGTCTACAGGTGGTCATCTTTGTTCAAGACGACAACATTCTTGTTAGAAGGGTAAGGCAAAGTAACTCTGGTAATAAATAATAAAATGATTTTTTTTTATATTTTCGCTCAACGAGATAGGCAGGACAGATTAAGTAGTTGGCAGAACTGGAAAGGACTAGAGTAGGGTTCAGTAAGTCTCCATCGCGGTGCAGTTCAGAGAAAAGGTCTTTTCAAGTTAGGCCAATTAAAAGGAAGAAAAAATCATAAATAATAATGAGAAAATAATGAGAATTGTATGACGAGGGGCTCCTAGTATATTATGTAACTTTATCGTTTTAACCTTGTAAATGGGAGCCCCCTTTTTTTTTGTAAGGATAGGTGAGGTATGTGAGCAACCCCCTTAACATTTAAACTAAAGTCCAACTGCGGAAAATAAAATTCCCAGTTAGGCCAAACGTAAAGAGTGGAGAAAGGGAGTAAGACAAAAATGAAAATAATACTGTTACAAGAAATGTAACAAGAATTGTGAGACGTTGGGCTCATAGTATATTATGTAAATTATATATTTTAACCTTGTAATTGGAATAGATTTAATTGTTCGGATAGGTGTGGATAGCAACCCCACTTCCTTAATATTCAGTAAAATCCAACTTTGGAAAGTAAATACAATTACTTTATTTTGTTTTACCAGAAGAAACATGTTATGAGAACTAATTAGGGTGTTAGACCTAATTAAGCTACTATAACAGATTTTATTAAGATTTTTTTTATGCCTAAGGCAAATAGGCAACATTCAAAAAGTTGTAATCAATAGAGAAAGATGCAGTTAAAGATCTTTTCACTAATGAGAAATTAATTATTCAATTAAGAAGGGGAAAAATAATTTTCAATATTTTATAATGGTGTGATATATGATTTCATACTGATTTCAAACGTACTTTATGATTCCAAGATTATCATCTATATATTTCAAGTATTTTAAATTTGTTTTGAGGTTAGGTATTCTCATAAATAAAGTTTTTGGTAAGGTGATTCAGATGTTCTGATATTATCCTTTCTCTGTCCGAAACAATGTAATTATATTATCTTTTAAGTAATTGGGTTTATTTTGTGAATTATTCTTTTGTATTTTCAAGCTAATTATTCAGTAAATGTATCAAAGTAGTGGCTCATATAGCGAATTTGGCCGTCAGGCTTTTAAGAGTATGTGTAGCATTAAGGGTGTTTGTCATTTATGTCAAAATAATAATAATAATAATAATAATAAAAGTGGATCCGTGAAGAATCATTTAAATAAATAAAGTGCAACGAAGTGTTTAAACCAATAAATGATTAAAAGACACTTTGATTAGTGACAATTAAATTCCATTTTTTTATTAAAAAGTTTAATGTATTTTAATCAATCTTAAGGACGTTATAGCAACGAATTTAGGGTTTTAAAAAAAACTTTGATTAGTAATGATTAAATTCAAATTTTTATATTGAATTCAAATTTTTATATAATAAACTTAGATTATTTTATTTCAATTAATTGTAATTATACTTAACAATTTTATATCATATTAGATTTATCTGATTTCAACTTTTTGATTAAAATTTTATATTTTAATGTTTGATTAGTATAACTTCAACTTTTTTGTAAAAGAACTTCATGTAAACCTACAGAAGAGATTATCATTCAAGAACCATACTATACAGGTAGTTCCAAAATATTGTAATTTCTGCAAATTTGTAAATTTTGTGAAATTTTATACAGCATGTTCCAAAATATATTAATTTGTGAAACTTTATACAGGGTGTGCGAAAAATGATCATGTTTTTTCTTTTTTTTAGCAATGCGTATCAAAAAGTATACAAGTCTCTACTTTCAGATACACTTTGGGGGGTAATTGTAATGTTACTGATTTGACCCTAAAGAATATGTTAAAACATTGACAATAATATCGTCCTAATTTTATAAACGTATTTAATTTTATTTAAATTATATAGTATATTACATGGCGCTTAAAGCACTTCTTCTTCTAAGAAGGTACACGCTACTGTAAGTGACGTCAGAACGCATCACGTTAGTCAAGTCAAGTTGACAATATAAGATTTTTAAATAATAACTTCCTATTCTGGAAAGTTCGAATAGAGATTTTAAAAAGTAACTTGAGTCAGTTTCCGGCTCTCGAAGCTTCTAGTGACACCGAGATGTTTTTGTCTTGTATTTTAATTTTTTATAACACAACCTTCTCGAAGCTTCCATGAGCAATGGATATATACGAAAGATGGTGCAATTGAACCTCACTTGGAGTCCAGTCCTTGAACTACCCGGACTGCAACTCCTGTCCGCGATCCCTACGATCATACTATAAGCTCGCATAAATAGTTCGCCGACGACATGATCTATTTTCTCCTGAAATAAACTGAGATTTAGAAATACAAAACATGTCAACATGATAAGTGTGTATTAATTATACAAGATTTAAATCACCAATAATTCTTTAAATGGCGCTCGATCACGGGGCTATAAATACCAATTAACTCACCACATCAAAATACCGGACCGCTTTAATTAGTGCTAGACCACGGGGCAATTATCAGCTAATTAAACGGTATAACTTCAATCGACGCCCAATGCGACGAACCAGATCCAGAATTCATCGATCGACGCGGAGAGAGACGTCCAAAACATCATAATTAGCGCCCATCGCGGTGCAGTAATATTTCTATAACACTTCAATTGGCGCACAACGTGAGGACCCGTAATCAGAAACGCTTCAATATCCTTTACCCAACATTGATAATGTGTTTCAACATCTCTGTGGAGCCAAGTTTATGCCTATTATCGATCTTAATTCAGCATACTATCTATGTCCTCTTACTCAACGGTCTATTAAGTACACTGCATTTGCAACACCTTGGGCTACTTACTGTTTTAACCCATTCAGTCACCTTGTCCATGTAAATGGACACCAATTTTTCTTCCTATTATGCATCATTCTGAGCATATTTGACCCTTGAATCACAGTGCCCATGTACGTGGACAAGTACTTTAAAGGGTCCAGTAAGTGCTGCACTCTTTTGGCATTTTTGAAAACTATTAGTAAATTGTTATATTTTAGATGGTTTAGGTTCGCGTTTACACCACATGTGCGCCCCTGACTGTTTTTTTTTTCAGTGAAATAAACCTTTTCAGTTTATACCAGTTAAATATTATTTGTTAGAAAATGAAATAAGCTTTCTTTTGATGTATTGTTGATAATTTTTAGAGTACTTTTACAGTGTTATATATTTATTTGAAAACTCGTGTCCATATAAATGTACATTGTGATTCAATGTAGTCCTTTTTAGCAGTGATTTAGTTTATTTTAGGTTACTTTTTTTGGCATTGTTTTTAAATACAAAGTTATTTATTATATTTAGTTAGTGTTTTTTAGAACAATGACTCATAATAAAAAAGATGATATATTAGTTTTACTTGAAAATTCAGACATAGAAGATGTATCAGACGATGAAGTTGATGATGATGAAATTATTCTTCCAAATGATGGTAAGTCTGATATAAGTTTTGATTTAGTTTCTATTTCACAATTGGCTCTTTCAGTACCCTCTGTGTCCTTAAGTTTATTTATGTATTCTACCACATATTATAATTATCTAGTCCGTGGTCTAGTGGTTAGAACCCTTGGCTACATCTCAAGAGGTCCCGGGTTCAATTCCTGATGATACCCAAAGGTTTTTTTATTCCTAATTGGGTAGTTACGAGCATCTGGATGCTTAGGTAAATTAGGCTTATGGTGCTCTCCAGGCTTCTGTTTGAGGTTGGTGACAGGTAAGGCATTCGTCCGTAATCACACCCACTAAAAATCAAATTGAATAAAACTTACTCCAGGCCAAAGGCTGGAAACCGTGGTGGATGTAATGTATCTACAAGGATCTAAACTGCTAATTGGTAGACAAGTCCTATTCAGTCATGGATGTTATAATGGTTCAACATCATTTCTGATTCATATATTTATTTTACAGATGAATCTAACAATCAATCGGATTCCGAAAGTGAAGTTGAAAATCCAGAAGTTGTTCCTGTACAACCTGAAGGTCAGATTCCAGAGCTTCATGTTCAAGAAGTTCTTCCTAGAGCGGATTTAGAAAAGAGATATAGACAGGAAAATGGTCTTACAGAAAAAGATGACATCAAATGGAGAACTGACATTGAAAACTATGAAACAATGCATGTGCCTTGGTTTGAACCAACTACTCCTGAGGTTTTTGATTTACCAACTCCTCTTTTTTTTAAATATATTCCGGACAGTTTTTATAAAATTACAGCTGAAAAAACAAATATGTATGCCATGCAACAGAATTCCATATTCACACCCACTACTGAAGATGAAATCCAAATTTGTTTTGGAATACATATATTGATGGGGAATCTCCGCTATCCAAGGGTTAAATATTACTGGAACCCAAAATTACGAGTAGATTTAATTGCTGACAATATGAACCTAAACCGTTATTTTAAATTACGACAGCACCTTCATTTTGTAAACAATTTGGAAGATGAAAATCCAAATGATAAGTTTTGGAAGGTTCGCCCAATATATGATGTTGTACGTTCACGATGTCTTGAACTACCACTCACAACTGCATTATGCGTGGATGAACAGATGGTTCCCTTTAGAGGGCAACTCTGTGTACGTCAGTTTATGAAAAATAAACCATGCAAATATGGTATCAAGCTATTCGTAATTTGTGGAAACAATGGACAGGCATGTGACTTTTTGCTTTATCAAGGTAAGAATACTGGAATAGATGGAGCATACACACAATTTGGAGCTGGTGCTAGTACTGTAATGCAGTTGCACAGTCGGATTACCGAACCAAACCACCAGTTGTTCTTTGATAACTATTTCAGTACATACCACCTTTTTCAATGGCTACAGAACCGGAATTGTTTTGCTGCAGGAACTATAAGAGTAAATAGGTTTCATAAACCTCCTCTGCTATCTGATAAAGACATGCACCATCAACAGGAAAGAGGTTTTGCCCAAGAAGTAGTCAGTGAAGACGGACAGGTTGTTCTCACAAAATGGTATGACAATAGAGCTGTCACGTTGGCTTCCAACTTTGTAGGTATCGGTGAAACTGATAATT